>LR141611.1:0-12151 GCA_900659605.1 Tisbe holothuriae | reverse complement strand
TCGTGTTTTGAAATCGAATTTTACTAAGTAAAAAGTGATTTCAAACACGATTAGCCGCGCGATTAGCATTAAAAAAGGAGAACAAAAACCGGCCTCAGTTATACGCACATATATTTATGTTAAAGTAACCTTACACATAGATAAGAAAAATAATTTATAATGAAATCCGCAAAAGATGAAGCGGTCTCATTATCAACATCAAGGAGGTAAAACTAATTTGTTAATCCCGACCATTTTGACTTCATAATACGTCAGTGCAGACAAGCAATGGTTACTAATACAGATCAGTGGATATGCTACACTGTCTTTTGCTACTTTTACTCTTCAGTTACAAACACAATCACAAACAGTACTTACTCATGTCAGCTGCTTCAATCTGAACCCAGTCAAGGTCACCATCTAATACAGGGGAAACTATCAGTAATGAACTATACTTCAATGTATACCACCCACCTATTCTGTCCATGTAGGCCTCATACATCATTGATATCTCATCAAAGAGAAACTAGCATGTATAAGTCCTATAAGTATCTACATGCTTTGGAACAGTTAGCACGCACCTGAAATGTATCTCTGGTCTCCTGCCGCTCCTCGTCGCAGTCGTTCTTTCCTCCAACAACAACATTACAGTGAATGTCGAGGCGGTCAAGAAAGAACGAAGGTAATGCTAGGGTGTCTTTGTTTTGCTGGGCGCAGAGCACAATAGCCGGGAAGGGAACCTTACTTAAGTCAATCTGGTCGGCTGTGGATAGGAATAGCAAATATTATGCCATTTAATTATGGAATATTGGATGGCAAAAGTTTACAAAAAATTGCTACTATAAAACATTGGTATTTATTTATCTAACTGGCTTTAAGTTTAATTTTAATCTACTTTCTTACACATAACCTAGAAATACTGAGATTGCATAATTACCCACCTTCCACTACAATTTCTAAAGTCAATGGTTGGTCTTTCCATTCTCTGAATGAGGCTTCCAAGTTGTATGTTGCCCAAAATATACATACAAATGTAATTATTATCCTAAAAGGAAAAAATATTAAGTATGTGCGGTTTGCAAAATACAAACCGATGTTGGTTTTGATTTCGTTTAATAATAAGTGGACTCGTTTTTAGATTTCAGAATTATGTAGTATACAAGGTGGAATCAAAATCAACCCGTAAAATATAGTTTACAGCTCTCCTGTGCATCATACAGAGGTCATTATTAGGAATTAATTGCAAAGATGGGTCCTCTATCATCAATTGCGAAGAAATGGTTGGTTTTAGCATATATGCTAAGATATATTGCATTCTTAAGCATTTTTAGTAGTAAGTTTTTAGAAAATGATACATTTTAGTTAATTGGCTGTGGTTACATCATTACTAAAGTTGCAGCAAATGTAAAGTATGGATATTAAAGAATGGAATCAGACCTTTCAAATGAGATGCAGCACATATCTGTATCTATTGTAACACCGCCGTGACCGTTTCAAAGATATGGAGAACTTGAAAAAAAATCAAGAAAATTGAAAGGGTCCAGCCTTTCCCGTCCCAGATATGAATATCATGCATAAAATAAACTGGCTAGATCTTAGTCAGCTTATTACATACCACTTTAAATATCAAAAATAGGTTAAGTGGTTCAAAAGTTACAGATGTATTACGGGTTGATTTTGATTCCACCTCGTAGGTTGAATGACAAGCGTAAAAAGCAAAATACTGTATGTAAGAACATGGTAAATTCCTTTTCTAAACTGTAGCACTGTTGGTCAGCAGCTATCCCGGTGCATAACATTATCTTTACACCAAGCATGCTCTTACTTACACTGTTTAAGTGCCTGTAAAAGGTGTAACTGCACCATTTGCTAAACCGACATACCGTCAAACCCGCCGATTGTTTGCAACCCGTTTTTTAAATAACCGACTTTCAGTGCAGTGTTGGTTTACGGCTTTGAACGTCCGTACAATATATTGTGATTGTATGTATACCTTTACTCGACCTTCTGGGCCGTCCAAGCGGCGAGTAAAATGTAATTGCGAGTTTTATTTAACTTTAAATATGTAATTGTGACTCAATTACCAAAAGATCCGTTCCTTCCAGTTCCGGCCATTGATAGTATAGTAGATACCATGAATTCCGGTGAAATTGCACCACAGAAGTCCCAAAGTCTTAAATTCATTGTATATGGCGTTACCCTTAATCATAGTAAATGATTTGAGCAATGAACAAAAAGAGTATACGAATGTGAATAATGGGTTATTATTTACAGCATTTATCATAATTGGTGCAAAAGAAACGTTTAAATGTAATTAAAGTCATTATGTTAATAACCTAGTAAATGCCTATAAATATAAAAGGTTAGTGAGGTCATTGCTCGATCAAGTAGAACACATTTCTTTGTTCGGTGGTTAATTCAAGGAAATCTTGAATGTAGTATATTCAAGATTTCCTTGGTTAATTTCTTCAAAATTGAAATTAAAAAAACATCAGACCTTCTTGCTCAATTTTGCTTTCTAAGTTACACCTAGACTGGATTTCTAATTGTAGTGCCGCACAAATAATGACACTCCAAGCGACAATAATAGGAGTTTATCCGACTTCCTCATTAAACAGAGCCGATTAAGAGAAAGCGCGGACAGACAAGAGTAGTATCGTACACGCAATTGCAAGAGAGATTGGTAGGCAACACTGAAGTCCAAATTTGAACATCCACAAGGAGATAATACTTTTAACATAAGTTGTTGCTCTTGACTCTTGACCACACTTCAAATGACCAATGTTATTCCAATATTAATTCGTCTTCAATATATAAAGTATATTTGGAAAAGGTTGAGAATGTACTAAAATAGTTCACCAGTTACACTAGTTACATCTGCACCGTTTGTACTCATATACGAACTGAATATAAATCAGTAGCTCTACTTACAATATACCATTTTGTAAAACATGTAACACAAGTTTTATTACAAAGAGATGAAAGTCATCATAAGTCATAATATTCCTCCAGCGGCCTCCCAATATCTTTCCAATTAGGATCCTCAATATCAGGCATGACACAGTCTCTAAACCCAGCTGTTATGCGATTGTCTGTTATTGGCAAAGAAGTCCGGATGGTGAAGAAGGGTCGTTCGTGCTCACTCCCGATGTGACAGTGGCAGGTTGAGCTTTGGAACAGGAAGTAGTCACAATCCGGTCGACTGTGCAGAAGAAATATTATTATTGATTCTTTTTCATTTTGCCAAATGCATTTGGCTTTAACTTGAGTCATGTACCATATGGCCATGATCAACTTTCATCTAATATACATGTATATTCAAGTTGGTAATTTAGAAGGTTTGGAGGTTTCAAGGGAAAGGTAATAGAAACCCAAACATACATTTCCAAAATGTTTAAATAAAAATGGATCAAATGAAAATCTAATAGAACTATCCACAAGGACTATTCCATCTTGGAAGACGAGAATAATAATAAACAACTAGCCTATTTGAGCTGTGCAACACGTGACCAATATTAGTAACAGTTTGCACTTTTGCTCAAAATTTATCCATGACAGCAGCTTGTCCCAAATCTATTTTACCTAACCTTACTTTATTGCCACTCAGGAGCAGACAACATTTAACTAAATTATAGAGTAGTTATTATTATATATATAATGTAATATTGCATTCTTAATAAGTATCAATGGAATGTTTTATTGGGTGTGTTCACACTCAGCAATGTTTATTCTTACCTCAGACAATCTTGTTGACAGGATGATGAGCTTCTGTGTACAAGATGTGAAACTTTCCATATTTTATCCCATCGTTCTACAATATTTATTGTCTTGTTTGTCACTAAACATTCTAAAGCAAGGACAAATAAGGATTACTACCATGTGTATGTAGGTATACTATCCGCCAAGCAAGGCGGGTAAATTCAAAGGTTGGTCAGATCAGGAAGAGTCTCGTTCCGCACTTTGTCATCAGCTGCAACATGGGATGACGTCACAATCTACGTGAGCCATTTCAGCCAATCACAGGCCATTTCTACGTGAGCCAGGTGACAGCCAATCATAGACAGTCAAGGGTCGACAGCTCTCTTTGTACATTTACACCAAAAATTGCAAGTTTGAACAAATTGAGGCATATTTTGTATATTTTATTAAACAGAACTACAGATTAATTTACTGCTAAAGATAATATTGGGGTTTTTCAAGCACATTACTTTAAAATTAGAATCATTTTAACGTTTGATGTGCAGTTTGGACAGAAGAAACGCTCTGTTTCAAACCTGAAGCCGGTTTCCGTTCGCCCGGATTTTGCGAAATCCGATTTTGAGATAGAAAATTACTACACAAAACGATTTCAAACGCGATTGAAATCGGATTTCAGCAAAATCCGGGCGAACAGAAACCGGCTTCAGATGCTGGCTGCGCACGAGAGTGCAGCGGCAGAAGTAGATTAAAGGCAGAAAATAGAGGCTGTGAAAACCGTTATTATTTGATATACCATTTTTGTTAATATTGTATTTAATTAATATTCTGCAACGTGAGTGTGAAGAAGGGGGTGACTATCCAGAACCTTGTAATATCAAATGACATGACCAGCATGTGTATGTGTTTAAAAAAATTAAAGAAATATCCGAGTTTATAATCTGTCTTGTAGACGAGTTCTGCCGCCCCGCCAAAAATCTTGTCCCCTTCTTGCTGAGCTACTCCGCCTCACCTCAATTTACACCATCTTGCCGCCAAGAAAGTCTCAATATACAGTATATTGAGCCTTCCTTGTATCAGTGGATAAATATGTTGTAGCTTGTCTGAATTGTACCTTATAATTTTTAAAATAAAAGTAAATAAAGTTAGTTATCTGAATGCCACTATAGCTAAGAAACACCCTGTAAGTACTCGTCTGCGTTCCTTACACCAATGGGTACCATTTTCAGCTGTAGGTCTGTTTTCACCTGCTATAGTGGGTTGCGTTTTTAATTTTCATGTCTTTGTTTGCAATAGCAATTACTACAAATATTGCAGAGCCAATCAAATCAGATTATATATAGAGAAAGAAGTTCTTTAAATTATCTTAATAACTGTTATATATGGTTCCTGCATTTTAGTAAAACAAAGCACACGGCCACTCTCTACTTTAAATTGAAAACAACATAATATAGGTACCACTGCATGGCAGCACGCTGCATGCTTCAATTTCTGTACTGTTCCCAATACAGAAGTCACCACCATTACGAGGTGGTGGTGATTTACAGGCTCGCCTCTTGGTTCTGAATCCACCCCCACAAGTCACAGGACAATAGCTTTTGGTCCAGCTTGACCAGAGACCAGGAGCTGAAATTTAAAGAAACAGTCACACTTGTTTAGAGTTCCTTAAAGATTGGTTATTCTGTTCTAAAACTCACTTGGACATGGCTTCATGTTACAAAACTGTATTTCATCTGTTATTCCAATGCACTTGTTTTTGCCACAAGGTCTTGATCTGGATCTCAGGCCTGAGTCACAGCTCTTTGAACAGACAGTCCATTTTGACCACGCGGAGACCAGTGCAAAGTCAGATAGGGTCTTAAGTGGTGAAGGTGGTAAATCTAATGCATCAGTATAGTGAGAAATGTAGTAGTTCTATATGAAGTGTTTATACGTACCTTTCTTTAAAAAGAAATAAGTCAATAGAATTACAACAATTGCGGATAAAAGAGTACTGATTATCAATACTTTGTTTCTCTGACCAGTCAGCCTAGAAGAGAGGCATACTTCAAGATTAAATTTGATTAAGTAATTAAAAACCAACCTTGTTACAACAATATAAATCCAATATAACAATTCAATGCTCAATAATAGACTGAAACCAAGGAATAATGCAAAATTCCCCCCTGAAAGAAAAGTGCTTCATCATGTTTATTAGTATGTTTACTTCATACCAATAAGACCAATTATGTTCATGACTCCCCCTCGCACAGTCTGAAAATTGTGAGTGAACGTAGAACTCTGTATTTCAACCCTCAAAATAGACATGTCAAATTTCATCTTGTGTAGGCATCTGGAGTACCAATTGTGTGATTCTATTGATCCAAAAACCTCTTCTCGCCATAAATTTACTCTGGATGCACATATATTTTAAAAATATAAATAACAGTTACTGGCTCCACATTACCTTGAATACAACCATGCAAAACTGTCTACATCAGATAATGTTGAGAGTTGAGTGGCTTTTATGATGTCTACATTATCCTTACACTCCTTATACACATTCAGTTGCATGGAATCAACCTATAAAATTTGTGGTTTTTTTCACTTGCATTTGCTTCATGTTTACGTACAGTAAATGACTAAATGTTACTTTGAGGAGCATACTACACTTTATAGCACTATGATCCATTTTTTCGCCATACATAGTTTTACTATTATTGCAGTGGAAAATCAAACACCGGCCGGACTCCTTTGCCAATGTTGAGGGGTTTTGCAAGCACAGGTAACACAACCTCTCTAAAAATGTGCTTTAATATGGACCTAAATTTCTGGAGTCAGCAGACCAGTATGATAGATACACAATTGAAGAGATCAAATTCTGTCCCTTTCCCCAGTGAAATTTGTAAACAAATTGTTTTGGTTCATTGCCATATTACACCACAAGGACAAGTCCAAGGGGGATTATATCGAACAACTGCACTTGTATTGGTTTTACAGCATGGGAGTCCATTATGCTAACCATTCCGCCACAGGCTTGCACTCCATTATTTCTTAATTACACTAATGTATTTATTTAATTCTTTAATCTACCTTTTGTTTATAAACTGTATATTCACAGTCTGTCATACAATGTTGGCATTGATCTGTTGTATTTGAGAACTGGACTTGATTAAGGATTTCTTCAAAATGTGCAAGGTGGGTTCCTGTACAAACATCAATATCTTTGACTAGATGGATGTGGTTCCAGGGAATACACCCAATCAACTCCATGGCATGAAGTAAGGCGCATTCATAACGGCACAAGCGCTGGCTGTAAATCTGGAAGCCTTTTTATTATTTTTTGTCCTTGGAACTGGGTTAAATTACTTTAACTGCGATTTATAAACTATGCTTGATGTATTCACCTTGAAAACACTCTCCTGGGAAACTTCATCAGGAAATCTACATTTTCTAGTCTTCCCAACTGCATAAAGATGCATTTCCTTGCTCCCAACCTGTCTTACTGCTTTCACCTGGAGGACAACTCTGAAGCCAGGCTGAATGTAAATGGACTCAGTGTTGGCATCAAAGGCATTGATATGGTCATTGAGACTAATGTGAAAGGCTCCATGTTCTGTACCAAAAACCTCTGAACGGTGATTGTCTAGCAAGAGCTGAAGTGCATTCTGAGAACCAAGCAACACAATCTTTCTTGGCTCTAACAGCTTTGGGGTATTGAATACACTATTAAAGTTATTCATGAAATATGTATCTGTTGACTTTAGAATGAAATTGTAATCAACTGCATTGTATGCATCACAGACTCCTCTGCTGGTCATAATATGATTGAAGAGGTCACAATTGTTAGTGTCATCTTGTGGGGAGTGACAGGAAACAAATGGATTTAAACGTTGGAGGTCAAATCCAAACTGTTTTTGATCTGGTGTTCCAATTGGTAGGGATGGAAAGAGCTGCTCAAATGGCAATGTAATAATGTGAGGACTCAACACTTGAGAGTACATCATAATATGGAATATTTGTTTTAGATTTTGCTTTAGAGCTTGCCCTGCCTTGTTAAACTCTGTGAACTGCTGAAATAGTGCTTCTCCAGAATTTAGCTCAATCCTAATCTGATGGGAAATGTCATTATTTTCAAAATTTGATATTGCATCCATAAGATCCTGGGCAAATACTGTGTAGTATGTTAGAGTTAATTTACTGGCAGTCAGTAGACGTTCAAGCAAAGCTTCCTCAATCCAATAGGAAATGTCTGACTCAGATATATTTTCTCCTATTTGATTTACACTGTATGTGTACAATGCAAACTGAGGATTCATTCCTGCCATCTCCCGTCTAGTTTGTGATACCTCTTTCTGAAGATTCCTTTGTCATAATTTTGAATAAATCAACTATATATAAAAATAAATACCTCTGAAGCCTGCAGCATAACAGGAGCTTCTCCCAAGGTTATGGTAAATGTGTCTACGTTTTCATTATGGACACCAAGGAGGTCATGGAACATGTTTGACATCAGTCTATGTATACAACAGGCTATTGTAAGGATAAGTTATATATCTAGCATTTCCTCACCCATACACATCATTTTCCATATCGGATGGGCTATCCACTAGTAGCTTGTTATATGGAAAATAATGAACCGGATGAAAGGATCGAGCAATGACAGTTTCTGCAAAATGCTGCAAGAGACTTCCAAATGGTAAAGTGGCATTTGAGGCAAGATATTGTCTTAGAAGATGAACCTAGAAAAATGTTCTAGTGTTATTGAATATAATGAGGAGCCACTTTAAACTTACTTGAACTATTTTCTTTGCCTTTGCATGGCACTCTGGGAGTTGCATGCAATCATGTAATGTATACGTAGAGGTTACCCTATTTCCTTGACCTGAAATTATGAAACATAGGTACTGAGACTACTCCTTTCCACTAATGTGTTAAACTAATAAGTATCTAACTAGTAAATGAATGTAAAGTATAGCAAGTAACAAATCACGGTATTTGTCCCAAAGATGATAGTGAATTGTAAATTTACCAACAAAATCGGCTTTCCTTTGGCAAACTAGATGTGTCTTCTGAAAGTCATTCTTTTTGAGAAAGTAAAACTTTCCTTTTTTCATGAACACTCTTCTTGGAAAGTTATTTCTGTTATCTATAAAAATAGAACAGTATGAAGCAAACACCAATTGGACAATACAAACTTTTCAGCAGTAAAATGCTATTAAATAAAATCCTTACTAAGGAATGTCATAAGATCTTTATCCACTGTAACATTGTCAATTATATCTCTGTAATTTTGACTGCAACCTAAATCACAAACTCCAGTAAAGAACATGTTATCACCAGTAAAGTTTGTATTCCATGTATGATTCAGACCACCTACAACTAAAGTAGTTATGTAGATGGAGAAAATCTAAAACCAACCGTATTTTACCAGTATCAGAAAACTCTACAAATGTTGTATTTTTGGAAAAGTGAATTATTCTTCCTCCACTGTGATTTCTTTGACATTCCAAGTCTGCTTCAATGACATTTAACATTTTATCTGTGACATGTTTGAAGCAATGGCCCTGATAATGAGCAAGATTGTAGCCAACAGGACACACACCTAGTAGACAGATTTCACCTAGATATGTAAGTACAACATTTAAGCACTTAAATATACCCTGTTCAGTCTCTTCTTTCTGACAAATAACTCCCAATCTTGCCATACCTTCCAAGGCACTCTCAAAAATAATGTATACCTGCCCATTTGTAAACTCATTTTCCTTAGTGTATTTTTTGTCTGGTAGTTGCTTCTCTATGATCATGCATGTGTTTGTACAAGTTAGATTTACCCCAGGGGAATTGGTATCACTAAGAGGAATGGGGTAGTCATAAGGAGTATTATCTGACCAGTAAAAACCAATGCCTTGGTAATACTCTGCAGAAAGTCCAATGCAGTAGAGACCTTCGGGTTCGGGAGCCTTGTCTGAAATAAAAGGCTATTTTTTATCATCATAATAATAAAACGTTGAAACATGTGAGTGTGCTAAGTTCAGAGGTTTTAGGAATACTCAATACCATGCTTACTACGGTAAGCAAATCTTTAAGCTTGGTTAACTGGTCATATTTTTGTTCACCATTTCTGCACGCATAAAAACTTTCTTTGCTCAGAGCTTCCCATGTCCGACAAGAATCCACTGTTACAACCTTTTTATGCTATGCTTTAAGCTAATTAAACAATTTAGAAAAAATTATTCATGTTGTAACAATGGAACAATGCATGCAATGGCTTTTAGCTTTCTTGGCGGTGAGCAAGTAACTTTTTAGCTGTAGCATGAATTACCTGTGATAAAGTCTATTTCTCTCTGGCTATGTATTGATACCAACATTGCATCATGCCAATGAAGACAGCCAAGCACTTCCATGTGGTCCACCCATCGAATCTTGTGAAATGGGCTCACCTCAGAGACAGGGATATATTTGTAGCAAGAAAAATTATCATCCAAATAATGCCAAGTTTCATCTGGACATGTTCCTGGATAGTCTTCATCCATGGACAGTGGGTGTCCTGTTATTATATCTGCAAAATATAGCAGTGTGTGGAATGCAATCCCAATTGCAATTTATGTGAATAATTAATTGTACCAACAGTAGGTGCTTTTAAATAATCCCTTAGCCATGTAGTCTCATCCTCTGCTTTTGTGTAGTATGGAAGCAACATTTCAACCATTTTAATTTCCTCAACAGAAAGCTGTTGCATAAGGTATTGGTCTGAAAGCCACTCATGAATGAGAAATTGAGTCGTAAAATTGTTTACAAGAATGTTCAAGCTCTCATGTTGAGGATCAGTGTGAAGTCTTTTATGATCAAGCTGGTTCAAAATTATTCTTGAAAGGTGCCAGCGATCATACATCTATGTAGGTAGAAAGAAACCTAAATGAGGCATGACATATCTTTATATCTTTACTTTCACAGTTGTTGACCAACTGAAATCAACTTTCCAAATATTTAACCCTATATGGTATTTGACACTCTATTTAAGTTACCTGCTCAGCACAAATGGTGATGGTAGGATAAGCCATGTCATAAATACTTCTTTCTGATTGGTCAATTTTGAATGGTCTGTCCCTCACTAATTGGTAAGTCCTTTGGATGAACACTACACTGACAATTCCAGCTATTAGTAATATGAAACACCAGAAAAACTTTCCATAAATAGAGTGACCAAGAGAAAAATAGACAAGACCATGAATTCCAGATACCTGAAGAAATAGTAATTAAGTATCATAATGTAAATGTGTGAGTGGGTGTAAGCGGGTTGGGAGTGGTGGTAGTGCTCTACAATTCAGACCCAGCCATTGAAATTGGGAAGAATGGTCATTAATGAGAAGATCAAAAGACAAAGGACTTTTCAACGTATTTTGCTGGATAATGATTACCTGGCAATATTGATAGAGGGTATACTTGCACTTCTGTAATTTTTTGAAGCTAGGTGAATAGTTATGTTCTTGACTCTTTGATATTTCAACCCTCTGCCAGAAGCAAAATATCAAGAGCCAGTAAAGCAATTCCGCCAAACATATCAGAGACAGACCATTAAATAGCCCAATGGATCCACCTTTAAATATAAAAATATTAGAGGCATTCATCCAGTAAATGGAGCCATGCCATATTTTAGAATGTGACACAGGGTATTCAATGTAGAAATTTCAAAGAGGAGACAGTACCTATTTGTGAAATTTTATCCTCTAAAGATGACTTTTCTGACAATTTCATGTACACCAGACCACTTTTTGATACTTGCACTTGTAGAAAGGAAATATCAGTTCCCATCTTCATTTCACAAAAATCCTTTTGAATGGTTTCACCCTAACATGCCACAAATAGGATTTATCAAGAGATACCATATGTAAAAGGCAGACCTTGAGATATCCATGCTCAATAGACTGGACAATCTTGTAGTCCAGAACCTCCACTGAGTTTTGGACAGCTTCAAAGTTGTCCTTGATTCGACAACTTGCTGCTGGGTCAAGAATAACTGTATCAATCTAGGAATTTAATCTGAAGATGTCTTGATTTTGTGTAAATTTATTTGAATACTTGTCTCTTATAATTGATTATGTCACAGTCAGCAATACAAAAATTGCAATCATGCAACCACCCTTGCTGACTGACTGATGGCATTAGTTGCTTTTTGAACGTTTCAGCCATTGAACCATTGCAAATTCTCAACAAAAAGAAGATAATTTATCATTTAAATAACAGACTTGCAACATTTCTCAAATACCTCTCTTCCTTCTTTTCAAAAAGTAGAATTAGATCCCAAGGAATACACTCAAACATCTGAAATGCAAACGTTAATATATGTTGTATACTTTCCACGCCGGTAGATGGCGTTGAGCTACCGAATGTACACAATCGGCCTACTTCTCTGAGTACGTGCTCGCCAAAGCTGAATCAGAGTTCGGACGATCGGCGGCGAAGACAACGCCCCCTTTTTGCGTCGCGCAACGGT
>LR141610.1:0-12153 GCA_900659605.1 Tisbe holothuriae | reverse complement strand
ACATACTCTCAAACAAAGATATTGGGTCATTTTCCAAAATTTCCCACTTTTGCCTCTCATTTGAGGTATAGAACACTAAGTCTTATCTATGTCAATCCACATTAAAATTAAGGGGGTGATTACTTTATACATTTTCTCGGATCACCCTGTAAGTTATAAAATACTTATTCATAAAGATGTAGTTGATATAGAATACCTATCACTAAGTATAATTGTTTAGATTGATAAGTGAAGCATTTCACTTCTCTAATCCCCTGGATTTGGCATACTCATCCAAGTATAATAGTGAAAACAACCCACTTCTACTCTTGGCAACAATGCTAAACAAGCCAAATATTCAGTTGAAGCAAGAACAGGCTGAGATTAGAGACAAGGGCCAGCATTCAATTGTCAATAAAAGAGATTTGGAACTGATACCACTATGTCATTTGGCCAGCTCTAAACAGGACCAGAAGGATTGCAGGGATATGTTCTTTCACATTCCCACTGCTTCAGGTGTATGCTCAGGTGTTAATAGTGTTCCATTTGAGTCAATGTATGTCACCCACATCAGTGCTGACTTCTTTCATGACTTTACAAGAGTATTCAAGGCAAATAGGTACCTAAATATAGTTAACAAAATGACATATGGACTAATAATTCCATGATAGGGCTAAGCCAGTGTTCTACCCTTCCTCAAGTTTGTCCCAAATGAAAGTAATGTTGGATGTTCATAACTTTGACATTGGCAAAGAGGACACTAGTGGACATTTCTCTGTTCACATAAATGCTCCTTTGGACTCATATGATACTGTAGAGTCATCAAAGATCCTACAAGCCGGATACACCTATAAATTATATGTCAATCCAAAGTACAAAACTTAAAATGAAAAATTAATGTAAATTAATTGGTTCTCACTTTAATATGATCATTTTAGGCAATACACCACAAGTGATAAAGTAATCAATTACCTGTCTGAAACTAGGAATTGCCTGTTTTCTAATGAACTGGATCAGATCCAACATCATACAGAAGCAGCCATGTTTAAGCTCTACAGCCAAAAGTCTTGTCATTATACTTGTGCATTTAAGTCAATAACTGCCAAAAATATATCATTAAATTGCCTGCCATGGGATATGTTATTGCCTGTAGAAGGGACCTTACCAGTGTGTAATGCAGCCCAGTCAAATGAGCTCAAGTCCCATCTTCATGATTACATGCAGCAGTCCTTATATAGGGATGACAAGAGTTGCTATTGCCCTAGAGAATGTGACTATATTGTCTATGAATATGAGGTACTATTGTAGCCATTATATTATTCTATTTAAATAAAGCAAATGATAATTTAGTTTGAATCTGTTCAACATGATGTCAAAGTTGAATGTTCAGATCCTCAGCAGTTTCAAGCAGTGCAAAGGCAAGAAAACCTGCAATATCTGGCTTTAAGGGTAATTTAATAACATATGGATTAAACAATCTACTATATTGGTTACGTACAAGACAACGTTAACAGTTAATGTATTGTACAAAATTAATCTCTTTTTTATTTTCACAGGAATCTTTAAAGCAAGGATATCTTCTTGGATCCTCCCTCAGTGAAAAGCTCTGCCTTAGTAAGCTGAAGAGTGATATTGCAATATTGAATATCAAATACAGCTCAAGTACAACTGTGAAGACAATTTTAATGGAAGATGTGGAAGCATTTGATAGACTTGGGCTTATAGGTAAATGATATTGCACCAAGTTTGGGAAGATTTTCATTTAGAAAGTTGTTCTTACTACAGGGAGTGTTTTTTTAAATTGATCAACTTTGCGGACCTGTAGCTCAGTTTGTGTGCATGATATCAATTTTGTTATGAAGTCAAAACACAAAAAATCTTTTTTGAACATGGAAGTTTTGTGACAAGCCTTTCAAAATATATATTTGGTATTATTTGTCATGTTAATAGTCATTTTAGAGAAAGTGAAGAGCACTGCATTTTATTAAGTACTCCTCAAAGTGCAAAAATCAAAATTGAAAATAAACATAGTTAATTCAAAAAAAAATTATTAAAAAACAGAACCTACATGCTTAAAAATGCTTAAAGACAATTTTAAACCATTTTGATGTCCTTTGAAGTTCATTTTGAGGGCTTTTTTTAATTTTAACATTTTTGTGATTTTTGGAGCATAATTTACACTTACATTGCAAGAATAGCTCTGGTATTAAGAATCACCATAAATAAGTTAAGCAATGTATGGCAAGCAAAACTTCCATGTCCAAAAAAGATTTTTTGACTTCATAACAATATTGATATCATGCCCACAAGCAAAGCTACAGGTCCGTAAAGTTGATCAATTTAAAAGAAACACCCTGTATATTCATATATTTAAGGCTTTAGTTTTGATAATCACTTTTTCTCACAGTCCAATTGTACTTATTGCATTTGAAGCAAGCCATAATTATTGCAGTTGTCCTTTTCGCATTTACCAGTATAACATACTTTTTATTTAACGATATGCCCATAATTATGTTCCAAAGGCAATTAAATCATGTTTTTAAATAATTATTCTAGGAGGCACACTTGGACTATTCAGTGGCTGCTCTCTACTTGTATTTGTTGAGATAATATACTTATGCTGCAGCAACCTTTTCAAGGGCAAAACTGAGAAAGAATCATCTGAGAAGAAGGAGACGAATATTATGCATTACATAAGACAGTACTGCTACAACACCAGTCTTCATGGACTGAAGTACATAGTTGCTGTAAGTTACAAAGAAATAGAATACTCAAATCAGCTGTCCACATGATAAGAAGCAAAGGGGGCAAAATATGTTTGTTCTAATTCCATAAAGAGCTTGAAATAGCATTCATACCTCTTATATATGTTTATAGTATATATACCGAGCATAAAATATGTGTGAAAAGCCGTCGTTGGCTCTTCTGAAGAGTTGCAATTTTGGCTAGAGAACTCTTATCATTTGGACAACCGAAATGATAACCACTTAAAATGTGTATAATTATGACATTTTGACAATCTTGTACATACGTACATAGTTGCTGTAATTTAAAGAGTAGGCTACAGAGAGCTCTCAAGTAAGCCCTTTGGACCTCTGAAAAGAAGAGGCCCGCGCCCCGCAGCTTGTAGACGTGTATGTGTGTTTTGATATTCTTGGTACGTAAATTTTCCTAGTACATTAATTAAGACTTTTAAAACGTTGTTTAATGTATTCTTCTATACCTTTTTCTTACAATTTTTATCTTATTTACTGTATGTCATTTTTTCTTATCTTTAGAATACCCATGAATCAGTCCGTCTGTTTTGGGCTCTTTTGTTTGTGATCTTCGCCATTATCATGCTCTACATCTCAATCACTTCTATTGAACTGTCACTGGAGATTAAAATTGACCCAATTGAGGCAAATATTGAAACCAATCAATTTCCTACACTGACATTTTGTGCCATGCAGAGAAATGATAGGTGGAATTTTGCTAGAATGATACTGAATCAGGTACAAGTTATGAATTATAATCACTAAAATATACAATTTTAAAAGTATTTGGGGACACCCTTTGGTGATTGAAGGTGTCTTAATTTAATGAGATCTGTTCTGCATTGCGACTCAACATTACTTTTAAATACAACCACATGGCGGTGGAGGAAATCATGACCCACACTGAGCACAGCTAGTCTTAGGGAACTCAGCTAGTAATTCTTTTGTTTTGGCTACTACTGTGCTGAGTGGGTCACGTTTGGCTGCTCACTCTTGCGGTCATTTACAGAACTGTGAGGAGCAGAATGCAGATAGGATAATAATTCCTATTTCTTAGGTTGCATTTAATGAAACAATAATTAATGGTCCCTACAAAAGCTCTGGCGTGGCTCAATTCCTCAAGGACTTTGTAAGCCATGTTTGGATGTCTGATGGATATCTAAACAAGCTCAAAGAGAGCAATAGACACCGAGAAGAGGTATTTAAAAACTCAGTAAGGAGCAAGTAATTAATTTTTAATTTAATTTTGCTTATAGATTGATAGATTTGCCAGATATATAGTTGATTCTGGCCACTCTGATCACATTGAAAACTTAGTTGTCCGCCATGTGGCTGCCTCTGAAAAGACATCCTTACTACAAGAGTTCCTTGAACACAAGAGTACAGCTTGGTTGCTACATGGGCTGGAATGGAGGACTGATATAAATATGGGCGGAGGTACATAGGAAATAAGTTTTGGCTGAGCGAAGGCTTGTAGCGGAATGGTTAGCGTGCCAGACTCTGATGCAAGGGGTCCAGGGTTTGAATCCCGGGCCCGGCTTTTTTTAAGCGCTCTCCAAAAGCTGCCACACAAATTACCCATGTGAGGCGTGCTATTGCAATGAACCAAGGGCCTTATATAGTAATACTATATAACACCCTTGCAATGAACCTGAAAAGGCAGCGCCCTAAAATATAAAAATCACCCAAGAAGGCTGCCGAAAAAGGGCAAATAAAATCTGAAAAGGGCAAACCATCCGTATTAAAATAGATATACTATGATATGGCTGATAGTCATTTTTAACTGCATATTCATTCTACTTCCAAACAGTACTCAAAGGTTCTCTTCAAAGCCTAATGCAAGAACCAGAAATGCATCCAGTGGATCAAAGTGATACCAATGGCGTCAATTGGGGAACTGTTGAAAGCGGAGATTCAAATGAAATTAATCATGAATTTAAATTGACATTTCCTGAGGAACAAGCGCAAATACTACATCAAGTAGATCTGATATTTGATGGAGGCAATAATTATGATTAATACATATTGGCTGTCCAAATGATCAGAAGGAAAATGTGCCTAAGCTGTGTTTGCTATAATTCTATAAATAGCTTGAAATAAGCATTTGAAAGACTTCCTTTGGCTCTTTTATTGTATTGATATAGAGCATAACACGCTAATCATCTTTCTTGGTTGGCGCAACTTTAGAGTAGTACATTTGAGCTAGATAACTCTGATCATTTGGACAGCCGATATGGTAAAACCTAATTACCATGAGTTTGGCTATGCTCAACGCTCGCTGTGCTCATGACTGTACTGCGACCTTTCGGTTCTTCTTTTAGTACTCAAAGATGTTCTCATCACCTTTAAAGGCAACAACGATAGCGACAACCTTATAACGCGAGAGTGTCACATCCCTGGTGATGGCCAGGGTTGGTATATCCCATATTGTCGGCGCTATGAACTATGTCTATGCAAGCTGGAACCAATTATGTAAGCAATGCCTAAAAATATTAAATATTTTGTTAAAAAAGTTAATGGTGACCCCTTCATATATATTTTGGGCAGTACCCTTCAATTATTTTTTACCATTAATGACAAATTTACAATTAATCACCGGCTGCTTTTGCCGCAGGGGGATTTGATCATCCAACTACTTTCTGGGTCGGAGCCAAGCAACTTGCAAAAAATGGATACCACGGCCTCCTTAAATACATATTTCCTTTAGAGATTTCACCATCAGATGGTCCGGGATTATCTCTTCATTTACTGTTTCATTTAAGACAACGGATGCGATAAGACTCGTAAGGGTCGTGCCAAGGATGATTCATCAAGACGGTCAGTGTCATTAATTGTAGAGACGTGCAAGTCCGTCTGTTTTTGTCGAATCCACAGTTTGTTTATTATGTCATGTGGCTTTGTTTACAACGGTTTGATTGGTCCATAGCTTTGTTTTGATTACAAAGGACAATCAGAGGCCTAGAAAATAATTCTAATTTGAGCGTGGGAACGTTTTATCGTGAAAGTGCAATCGTCAATTTCCGTAAATGAATGTCTTGAACTACCCGGATCCGGATCCGCCGCAAAATCCCGGACACGTAGTCTTCATTAAAATATCTAAATAGTGCCTGTTCACTTAAAATGGTTAAAGGAGTTTGTATACATCATGTAAGTAGGGAATCCACCAGTTAGTGCGACAACATGGTTAGAATTATTGCGACATCCCAATAGGGATTAGTTCGAATCCAATAGGACTTAAATCGACAGAGAAATAAGAACTATTTCGACAGCTTTTCCTACTAAGAATTATTTCGACATTAGCTTGCATTAATGTAACAATTCCGAATTATAGAAGTCAGAACTAATAAGACAAAAAGACCCATACAGTAGGTAAAATTAGGTATGAAATAGTGGACAAACAATATAATAAGTAATCTTATATGTGAATATATAGATATATAGAGTTTTGCAAACAATATATGAAATACTAGTAATTTACAAAGTACAAATACTTATTAGTTTTGCTCTCTTCAATATAGTGCAATATTAAATAGAATTACAGTATACATGGAATAGTGGATGAATTAGTGTTATCTGATTGAAACATAAGTTATAATTGATAAGATTGCTGTATAATTAATTAACTTTTACAGCATATATTTGTTTCATTAAATGATATTTTCGTGCCATGCATATTTTTACAAGTGCAAAAATGAATATTATTGTGTACTTCGACAGCATTGCAAGTACAACAGTATTTTTTAAATATATATTTTTTATCTAAAGATCTACTAGACAAAGTCAGGTTTGATTGGAAAGTGTTTAGAATTTACAATTTTTTGCCGTCGGAAAACAGTTATCCGTTACTTCTCAAGGTCTTGTTCATTATTTTCAGTTACTTGTCGCTCTTCCTCCAAACTTGAACATTCTCTTGAGACCTGGTGGTTTTACAATATTTTCCATGCTCGCTGTTACACCAACCCGGGATATGATGGAACACAATCACTTCGAATGTCCTCCCAAGAAGCCATTGATTATTGCAAAGATGAACTGGATGGGAACCTCTTTCAAGTATATGATAAGAGATACAGATATGGGGACTACGAGATGATGAGTGAGTTTTAACCCACAGTTGAACCCGCCGAGATTCGTTGCTGATAAGGGATGCCACATCAGTCGCAGATGTGTGCATGCATTTCTCGTATTAACGAAAGTGCGGATTTAAGGAAAAGAAATATCTTAAGGCCGCTCCCAGACTGGCGTTTTCATAGGAAAATAACACTGGAATGTTTCTCCGCCGTCCTCCCCCTCCACTCAGCTTTACTACTTAAGCTGAGCTGTTCAGAAAATATACTCCAGCGTTTTTTCCCGTCAAGGAAAAAACGCAGGTGCATTTTTTCTGCTGTTAGCAAGCTGAGTCGAGGGAGGGGACAGAAGGGAAAAGACTCCAGTGTATTTTTCCTCAGAAAACCCCAGTCTGGGAGCGGCCTAAGGCTGCTCCCAGACAGGAGGAAAAATACATAATTTCCTCAGAGTATACTCCGAAGAAATTCTCAAAATCCTCCCGAAAAACGCGAGTGCGAGGAGAGAAATCCGTAGAAAGAACTATGATAAATCTGCCCATGTTGCTTGTGAGCGGGAGGGGAAAAGAGGAAAATTCTCCGAGGAAACTCAGAGGAAACTCAGAGGAAACTCAGAGGAAACCCCGAGGATGCTCCATGAAGAGGAGGATACTCGGAGGATCTTCTTGAGATTCCCCCTGTCTGGGAGCAGCCTAAATCCGCGCCTTTTTCCTTAAATCCGAGCCATACGTAGTGTGAGAAATGCGACTGGTATGTGACTATCTGAAACAAATCTCGGCGGGTATCCCACAGATATGCATAGCAACCATACATGAAAATTTGAGGTCTGGGGGGAAAGTACCCGAAACGATTCCCTTTATCTATACTGTAATCGTGCATAGAACTGTTTTACATGGTCTCTATGTTACATAGGCAATGATAGGTCATCCTATTCTATGCTTCTTGGATTAAAGGATATGGGACAGAATCTGATTGACGTATTTCCGAATGGATCGGCAAATGCAGAACAGAGACAATTTCACTGGTCGGATGGAACTAAATTTGATGTAGGCAGTCAATCATTTTAGGGACTCTTTATCATAACTAGAAAATAATATTTGGAATGGAAATCACTAAATGTAAAGAAAGAATGTTTCCCTATTATCTATTATACTGTAGTTGTTTTCCAATGAGAGAGAAACACAATATAAGGCTAAAACAGTTACTATTTTTAAGGTCAGTGGCGGTGCGAGTTGGTTTGTGTTAATGTTGGCCGTTGTCGCTTAGGCTTTAAACTTAGAACTGTGTTCGGAGCACTGCCACCTGGCTTTAAAATAAGTAACTATTTTTAACGTTATATAGCGTTCTCAAGGGCGTTTGAATTTCTCATTGATTCCCAACTGATCCATTTATTGGCTTTTGCGTTGCAATCAAAGTCTTTATAAAACACTGATGTTGAGTGAAGTCTCCGAGATTTTTCAAACACAAATATAGGATGACCCCCTTTCACCAATACCTGAATACAGACTCTGACACTACACATCAATGTGGCACTACGCTACCCCATAATTATGCATGATTACAACTGTATAAATTTGTTGTACAATAGATGTTATACAATATATAGAGTTAGACCCATTCATTCCTGCGCTTGAAATTTAAACGGTGTCCGGCCAGGAGCAAGACTTCTGAGTTCTGATTGATTGAAAAATAGTGTCCGGACACAATAACAAACTTTAGACCAACCAGATCCAAAGATTCTGGCTGGGCCAGCACAGCAGAATTTGAAATTCCGAGTGCGGGAAGAATCATGGGCCAAGTTCTATGGTTTGAATATACATTCCTTCTATTTTTCCCCCCTTATAGCATAGACCACAATTCCAATTCTGGTTTGACTGGGCACCTGGAAACCCAAAAGAGCTCCAGAACATTGGCGGTGAAGATTGCATTGGGATGTGGTTACTGAAGCCTGAGGATGCAGTGGTAGAAATGGAACCAGGAGGTGTCTGGTTTGACACTGGATGCAATGAAAGGCTGCACAGCTTGTGTGAACTAGGTATAGGAAGTTTGTATTAATGAACTGTTTGCCGCTAGCCTCTAAGCGAAATTACCTGTATTTTTATTTTCCGATTTCCCAGATTATATGATGAAGCACAGGTTTGCTCACAGAAAAGAGCCAGTGGCGCCGCCGGCTCTTATTTTACTTCCGCTCTACAGTTCTCTTTCTATTAATAAGAGCCGGAGGGAGAATGAGATAAGAGCTGGTGGGAAATTTAAATCTGCTTTCTGCGAGATAACCTAATATACAGAGCCTTGTCGAATTCGGAATTCCCAGGTTATAATAAAAGACAAAAAGTTTGCTTTACCAGCCACCCTTAGTACAGAATCAATATTGCCCAAACAGTTATCCCAGTGGGTTTGAGCATATTTATAGGTTGGTAATTAGTACCCAAACACAATGATGCATAGTGTGGGGTCCCAGGATTATGTCCTTTTTATATTTATGCACTTTTATGGCCAAATACAGAAATATTTCAATGAAATGGCCTAAAAGTATACTTTAACCTTGTTTTAGACTCCCAAAAATAGTTTTAAACGTTTTAAAATCCAAAATTACATATGGAGAAGTTTTTGAATCGCTCAAATTGGACACATTTGGCCATTTTTCTAAATTACGTCAAAGTGGAACCAGCCTCTTGAAAAGGGCTCTGGTCTTGCTAAAGTGACCATTTTCTACTTGGCATAAACTTGGCGTAAATATATTTTTTCTGGTCCAATTTTTAAAATTTAAAAACTTTTGCCTATTAATTAAAGATATTCTAGTTGAATGGACAGGGTTTTACATGGCTAGTACACCATTTAAGTACCATTTTGACGCATTACTTGCCAATTTCAGGAATATTTAGCTCATCTGAATTACTAAAATATGCTTTACAAAAAAGGACAGAATCCTGGGACCCCAAACTAAGTCTCCAAGTGATGAGGAAGAACTGAACCTCTAGTAAATGTGTTCAAACATACTGGGATAACTGTTTTGGCAATATAGATTCTGTACTAAGTGTGGCTTGCAAATATACATTATGTATATTAGGGTCCAAGAGTACATTTCGGTATTAACTTTGCAAATATACACCCTTCTACTCCTGCCCGTCATTAAAAACTAAATATAGTTCTATGCATTTTACACCAGACAGTATTTTTCCTTGTATATTGGAGGAGCAACCGCCATTTTAATACATTTGGCAAATTCTGTGCATTTTATAACTATTTTTATTCATTTAAATTAAAGGCCTTCAGCGTTATACTAAAAAAAGAATACAGTGTATTTTAATATTAACAAGGCCCGTGAACGGGAATTCTTTCCTATAAAACTGATCAGATCATTGTTATCTTGATACTTGCAGTAAATTTTGTTAACCAAGCTGCATGTCATTATTTTACGAATATATTTGCTTCGCCAGCTATTCGTTCAAAATAATACCGTAAAAATAATATACCTTCCATTAAGTCATTTTCTTTTCTAAGTGATTAAGGTGAAATGCCCGCCCACTTTGCAGTAGTAAAACATGAATAAACAAGGTTAAGTCAGGGTTGAAGATAGTTAAACGTTTAAGTGTTGTCATGCAATCTCGTTCAATGACCGTCACATATGCAACCTTTTTACGCGACAAGTTTGCAATGTCTAAAACATGGAGAAGTATAACCTCGATTTAGACTCTAGTCAAATATAATATTCAGTATAACGGTAAAATAATATAAGGGTGAGTTATTCTCGATTACAATTCATCTAAATAGGTGAGCAATTGAGCATGTTCATTGGATACCGATGAGACGGAATGAAACAGTAAAAGTAACAGTATTATTATTACTGGTCATCGGTTCACACCCGTAAATAGACGAGTCAGGCGACAGTGCAAAGGTCCGCAAACTTTAATTACTTTATGTCTGATCTACTGATCGATTGTGATAGAATATGCAGCATAGAAATTGGGCCCGTATATTTAACGTTGTAGTAAAACTAGTATATTTGCAGCAAATTACAATAACTAAATCGTCAAATAAGAAGATTGTAATCAGCCATTTCCAAAGTACGAAATATAAATTGAGTAAGCAGTAAAAGTTTTAAAATAGGCTCCATTAGGTATAATTCAATTGTATTTACGAAAGTACCTTTGGCAGACAGAAATAGTTCCTCTATACGATATTTTATGCACTATGATCTAAAGAAGAACTCTAGAGGTGTAGAATTCTGAAGCTCATGCTCATAATAAGGGGTTACTAAGTAATTTGTTAACTTTTAAGCTAACATGTATAGTATACCCGAGTTTAATGCCCATATATAGTTAAACACTATATTACATATGGCAGATTTCTAACCCTAATTAATGAGAACTAAATATATGCCCTAATCCAGGAATGGCAATATTGTGTTTTTTTTTAGATTTCTACTAAATTAGCAAAAATTTGAATAATTGCATATTACTTTGACTGGAAATAAAAATAATGGTTCACAGATTACACATTTTATTGTACTTTTTAGATAATGTGTAAACAAAAATAGCATTTTGGGCATTCCCAAAGTAGGGGTTAAAATTTTGCTTATGTACTGACTGATACTATAACTTGGGTAATGGGTATGGGTACAAAGTGAAATTAATACACCTGGCTTGCCCTGTCCTTCAACTGCTTTAAAGTATACTAATGCATTTTTTCGCCTCTGAGTTGGACTTCAAGAATATCAATTAGGAGCATTTATTCCGCTTCTCCCTGATCTACGGAAACAGAGTGATGTATGAAGGTATCCTTGATCTAACAGGCCATTGTCAGAATGATGGATGGATCCAGAGGCTTACAGTGTCCTTATGTTTTATTTTAAAATGCATTTTAATTGTCAGCAACCCTTTAATACTAGACAACTATTGCGCTACTTCCTTTGAAGCGGCCCATATTACAATTCTCCATCAGAAATGCCGCGCCAGCCATTCCAATCCCGATGCCCCAGATGAGGAATGGCCCGAGCATGTGCTGCAGCTTGTACGACCCAGCGGCCTTGACAGCGGTTGTGCCCTCAGCTGAGGTCGGCGGAAGGCGCCTTTGAATGAGATGAGTTATGATGCCGCCTTCGACCAGCGCGCGGGAGATCCATCGAAACTGGTCGGTGTACGGACTATTTTTCTGCAATTAGCTCTAACGATACCGCATTTGAATATTTACACTGTTTTATCCGTACCTGGAATACAAATATGGAATGAAAGGCGAGGGAATTCTCCTTTGCTACTCTGAAGGGAACGTATCCGAATCGAGTCTTGTCCACAGGGAATTGTACCTGAGCCATGAGTCGGTCCATGACCGTGGCACTGCCTAAGACAAAACTTAGT
>LR141609.1:0-12155 GCA_900659605.1 Tisbe holothuriae | reverse complement strand
ATTTAGCTTCCTTTTCCTGTTTCTCTTGAGTGAAAAACGCAACTTAATGATCTGATTACAGCAACCTTGCCTCTCTCCCGACACTAACACCCCCTAGCGGATTAATATGATTTGAATAGTTTTGGCGGGAAGATAAAGGTATATAGTGCAATGTATGGGTTCTTTTAATGCATGGAGCTATAAAACTCTTTCAAAGGAGTAGTTTCTTTGTACTTTACTTTTGCATACAATGTACATGGCATCTGCTATACAATGAATATCTTCTAGTAATAAATTTTTAAACTATTGCCGCGAAAACCAGCGATCGAGGACTCTATAAGGGATGCCAACAACATTCTGTAGCAAAATACAGCTTGGTTCAAGTTAGCTTTTCTGTTTCTTTGCGGACTTTTCCAATATGATTTTTTTTAAACACAGTTTAAAAAAAAAATATGAAGCAACTCTTAGCTACATGATCCTATACTGCTTAAACGTTTTTGTCATTCATATTGCATTTATTGTAGTTCGCATACACTTGACCAAATGAGTTCAACCCTGGAAGTAAGTACAATATGCATGATCATTCTTTTACTTTAATACTTGACTACGTTCAGTCATTTATTATTTCTTGTATTGCACCAGACTTCGGTGTTGTTCTTATTGTAATTCCCAGGAACTTGGACCCCAATGGCCAAGGATCTGCGGACTTAGCTGTCGTCCCTAGAGTTTAAGAAGAGTCGAAAAACATTGCACAGTGGGTTGGTACTTTCATATAGTACTAAAAACCTGGAGAGTAGAATTCTCAGAAACCATACTCACCGGCATTTTAGAGGAAAATGCCAGAAAAGAAAGTTGTAGAGAATGGTCAAATTAAATAATCCACCGAGTTTGACACATTTAGCTTTACGACGCGTGTTGTAACCTGGCCACCAATGGAAGTGTGGTAAATGGAAGTGTGGTACATAAGCACTACATAAGAGGAAATTCTAGCAGGACCATTTTTAATATCTCAAAGTAGAGTAACATTACAATAGTAGGTCATAAAATAACTTTTAATTGTCTTGAAAATTAAAAATATTTTAATTGTAGGATTTTTTTATTTTAACTTAAAATAGCAGAAATAGAATTTTGGCCTCCGCGGGAGAAGTGCTAGATTTTGCTCTTTATGTACTGTCTATGAAGTAACCTTATGCATGTTGTACCTCAGAAACTTCACAAGGTAGAAATGCACAATTTGGTGATTAATCTAAGTACAGCATTCTCTAAAGATTCTATTAGTGGCGTTTTGCTCTAAAATAGCAGTAAGTGCGATTTCTGAGAAATCGAGTTCGCCGTTCCTCCAGGTGCTCCATGGTACTTTATATTTGTCAATTGGTAAATGAGCATATTATAATATTATGTAAAATTCCAATGAGACACTTTTATTTATTTTGTCAAATTTGACCCACAGGCCCAATGTGTTTTTTCTCTCCAAGTTGAAGTAAAGCTGAGTGAGGGCAGAACGTTCCCGCTACTTTTTCGAATTTTATTAACCACTTTAATTGTCAAAATGTAGGCTTCATACTCGTAGTATGGATTAGGTTAGAGATACATATCCATTAATATGACTGTCTTACATATGCTCATGCATTAAAATAATGTATTAAGGGACTGTAGGAGATCGTGAGTAACTTCACTTTTATAATACAGACCATTAAGGAGATCTTTAGTTCGTACTTGGACCATAGGCGGCGCCTCGAAACGTGTGTGCTCAGCCTGAGTAGGCTCAGCCCTTTCTTCTATATACGCCTTCTTCTATGACTAAGTGCTCAAATATTTACCATGGTTCAGGCAGAGCTTTGGAGGTTTAAGAGCGCCTTGGTACCAGTAAGTTAACATATCAGCATTTTATGAGTGCATAAAGCAATAATTTACATTGACTTTCCTGGAAATATAAGACTCAGGGGACCTGAAATTTATACTGACTAATAAAGGAGTCATTCAAAGCGTTCAAATTCTGCTACAAAAATGACCAATAGAGGGCGGGACAAAAAGGCTGCTCACAAAGGGGGATAAACACCTTTGAGTATTTTTACAGTCTTGCAAACAGCTAGCACCAAAACTTTGATAAAAAAAAGTCAAGGTAGTTTCTTGTGGCCAAAGCTTTAGTTCATAATTTAAACAAACATTAATCTATTTCCATACTTTTAAAGATTCTAATTAGTATTAACACAATCAGTAAAATATACAGATTAATGTAAACATTTATTAACACTCTTATTTAATGTTTTAGGTAATCTTACGACCTCAAATTGGGAATAAAGGGGTTAATTTTATGGTGTGCACTTAAGTGGGGTATGATCTTAGCTATACGCGATTCCCGACTACCTAAAATTAGTTAGAGGGGTCAGAATAGACTCAGATTTTTGTCACCTGCTAGCGCGGATGAGACCTTTCAGAATATGTCAAAATTAGGTCAATATGACCACTAACGCCAGAGTTACAGGCTGGGCCCATCTGGACTAATTATACGCGGTGCGCGGGTTGCTAAAATTTCCTAGAAGTGTTATTTGAGCTTAATTTTTCATAAGAATCTTAGCGCGGGTCGGGTGATACATAATCTACCAAAAATTATGTTTTAAGTCTACTAAAGCCAAGAATAGGCAGGCCGTATACGCGGGTCACCAAAATCGGGAGGAGTGGGCGGAGGGGGTTCATATTTTGGTCATCTACCAGCGCGGTTATATACATTCATAATCTTAAAAAAAATCCGTTTTAAGTCACATTTGACCGGATCGACCAGAGTTAGGTAGGATGTATACGGGGTTGCCAAAATAGGAAGGTGTTGGTGGAGAGAGCTTAAATTTTGGGCATCAGCTAGCACAGTTCCATACATTCATAATCTGTTAAAAATATTTTCTAAGTCTCCTTTGACCATAGTAAATTTTAGGCGGTCTGTGGGGCATGGGGCATGTACGCTGTAAGCAGGTTGCTAAAATTGGGAGGAGTGTGTGGAGGACAGTCAGATTTTGGTCAGCTTCAAGCACGGACCTCTGAGGACGAAAGTTATTAAATAGCCCAAAGCAACTCCTTAATGCCAAGGAATTGCTTAGCAATCATATCAGCCAATCAGAGGCAGTGTTTCAGCTATAGGAGTATTTAATTTCACTTTTTAATAATCGGACTTTAGTCATTTATATTTTTATCATCTTTAATAAAATGGGCTCTGTCAGCCAAAAACAAATCGCCTGAACTACTGGTTACTTCTAGTGTGCCTTTATAACAAGAGTCTGGCCAATTCAACTCAGGTCAAATCGTGCTGCAGTTCTTCTTATTCTACCTTCTTTCACTACTCAGACAGGCAGTTAATACCATTCCCTTTGCCGATGGCCGCGGGTATCAGCTAGCCCTACTAGGCCTTACTATACCCTTGCTACTATAGCAGTCTTATGGCCGCGGCCTCAGCTGTTTGCAGAGCTTAGGTGGGACAAAACTCATCTTTCCCGTCCTTTGTACGTCCTGAGTGCTCCCTAGTTACTACCTACATGTTTCAGTATATTAAAAACTTGGCTGAAACTTTCTGGCAAATTCTTTAAAAGGTCCATTAAAAGTGCCTTATTGCAAAATTGAACACTGAAAAGTCTTGTTTATAGTAAAGCACTAAAAATAGCCTGTAGAAGGCAGCTCTTAATTGGCACTGTTACGGTACCTTTGTATATGTTACTAGACTATCTACTTGGCTCTAAAAGACATTTAAGAACTGTAGTGCAAAAAGCAACAGTTCATTTATGTGTAATTAAAGAATATAGAAAATATTGGCTACACTGTAGAAAGTTCTTCTTGTGTATATGCAATATGCAATATCTGAGCTGATCGTCCCCTTTGAGTGCTCCTACAAAGGGGTTTTCTGAAGGGAAAAAACGGGTTTTGTTTCCTCCACCCAGTCATTTTGTCGGCTAAGTCCAAAACAATAACAACAGCACTTGAAGGCTGAGCTGCCAGAGCTCAAGCAGACCAGGCAGTTTGCTCAGGAAGAAGCACACAGTTGTCAAATTTATTGTTCTGGACTTAGCCAAAAAAAGTGGGGGTGAAAATAAAAAAACCCGGGGTTTTCTTTGTCCAAAAAAGTAACATTGTCATTCATCTCCCCCCGGCATGCATTTGATTGCTGAGCTGCCTGAGCTACCAGAGACTAGTATTACTTTGTAACGAGACAGCCGAGTAAACTGCAACAAAATGGCGGTTTCATTGGATGGAGGGTATTCGCCACCTAGTGGAGATAAAGTGCATACATGAGATTAAATTCCTTCCCTGACAATAGGTGGCGAACCCCCTCCATCCAATGAAGCCGCCATTTATGGCAGTTTACTCGGCTGTCTCGTACGTAGTATCCTGAGTCTCTCATCAGACCAGACAGTTCGCTCAGCAAGAAGCAAGCCGATGTTACTATTATTGTTCTGGACTTAGAAAAAAGAAGAAAAAGTGATGGAGGGGAGGAAAAACTCCGGTTTTTTCCTCCAAAAACCCCTGTGTAGGAGCGCTCTTACGGATCATGAAAAGGGAGGATTTTTTCATGAATTATTCTTTTTAAAATTATTCTTTATGTTCATTCCCTTGAAGACGTTGCCTAGAAATGTTTCAACAATGGACAACAGAGTTAATAGCATCATTATTGGGTTAAATGTCGAGTTAAATGTCCAGGCTGCCCTTTGAGGTATACGATTCCCTCCTTGAGGTGCAAGGTAAATTTAAAAATAGTTTAAAGCAGAAGCTCAGGTAACATTATTTGGTTCACTTTTTACTTGTGTTTAGCTATTCAATTTTTAAGGCAAGGAGGCTTAAAACGTTGTAATTGTAGGAGGTTTCTTGTAGGGTGCACTGGTGTTGTGTTTGGTTGTAATACTGGACCTGCCCAAAACCAGGATCCGCATTTCTCTATATCAGTTCTAGTAAAAAAAATTATTAACTAAAGTGAAAGTTCATAGTGCTCATGACTTGGAATACTTCTAATTGACATATTATTAATTTACACTTCTAGTGCGCTCAATGCAATGGACTCTTTCCATAAAATACTTAATTTCAAACTTAGCTTAGGCATTTTTTAACTTCATCTTTGCGATTGCTAATGACAAAAAATAAGGGATGACACCCACTCTTCCCAATTTTGGCTACCCGCGTATAAGGACCTCATTACTCTTGTATTAGTAGGGATATTTTCGAAATTTTATCATATTCTGAATGGCCTAAGCCGCGTTTTGAGCCGACAAAAAAATAACATACCTTGCCTATACCTCCCGATTTTGGGTACCCGCGTATACACCCCTCATAACTTTGGTAATAGTAGATATTTTAAAATTATTTTGACATATTCTGGGAGCCCTCACCCGCGCTAGTGCATGAACCGAATATGAACTCATTGTAAACCCTCTGGCCAATTTTGACTTGTCGCGCACCGCGTATAATGGCACCAGATATGGTAACCCTCCTACTCAGTCAAAAATATACTTTTTAAAAATATTTTTGCATAATCTCATAGAACACATCCGCGCTAGCAGCTGACAAAAATTTAATCCATTTCTGACCGCCCTCGCCATTTTTAGCTAGTCGGGAATCGCGTATAGCTAAGATCACACCCCACTTAAGTGCCATCTAGTGGCCTACCTTGTCAAATTTGAGCAGTCTTTTTGCAGCGCCCCCTGGTTTTAGTATTATTGTCATTCTTATGACTAATGTGACTCCTTTATTAGGCACCTGACTGCCAAATGATAAATTTTTTTGGATCGAATGGAAAACTATAATTCACAACATTTGAACCTGTTTGCTCTTAGCCCCAAGGACGCTTCGTTACGTTTGCGCAGTAGTGTCCGTTTTCTAATCTTAGTACTCATACCCGAGGTTACGGCGGAACACGCAGGCTCTCAGCTCTAGCTAATGATCCACTCTTTTTAGGAGACTCACTTTTGCTACTTGGAAACTGTCCACATATCAAACTCAGATTTTCACTCAGCCTCTCAGCTGAGTCTTGTTACAAAATGTTCTCTAATTTGCTCGAAAGTCATGACCCTACCGGACCTTTCTGATTCGAGTTGGATGAGGAGAGTGAAGTTTGTTATTGTGGGACTTTCCCTTGTATTGATGGCACTGGGTTTGAAAATGTTATGCTGGACATTTACAGAATATATTGGGTGAGATTTCGTACAGGATTAGATTTTCAGATTTTCCCTTGCCTTAAACCTGAAAAGAATCCTTGTAACGTTGTATTTTACACAAATGGCTAATTAGAATAACGGCAAATAATCTTCGGTATCTTACAAGCATGCCTACATATTTTGTTAAAATATCATTTTTAAAGTGTTTTCAACTTGTGTTTTTTTTTAACTAATTTACATTATTTTTTCATTTCGTCAAATTTAGTAAGGTGTTCTCGTTGTGGTGATCTAATTTATTAAATCATTTTAGAGCCTTATTGGAGTGTTTGGTCGGACTGGAGTGCCTGTCAACCGTCCCCAGACTCCGATCCAAACAACTGCTTTGAAGAACGGAACCGAACCTGCATTCCAGGCGATCCAGAGAGCGTGACCAACGAATGCTCAGGATCTGCAACGGAGACACAGACTGGATGCTGCATTGAGGCACCTGCTTACAGTAAGGATTCATTTTCGAAACAGTTAATATTTTGTTAGCAAAGTATTTAATTCAAAGTGCATTCGTCCCCGGCTCTGTTAAGGGCATTTATCCTCAGGGTAGTGACTGCACAGGTGATTTTTACATCAATTTCAACTTTACAACTATTCAGTTATTAGTAGGGGACTGGTGGTGTCATATTGTTCCTTTAACTCTTTCGAAATTAATCCCAAGGATTACTACTGACTTTATTCTCCGAATGTATGATTTATTTCTATTCCAGGTGGCTGCACCCCAAGTGATCCACTGGTATGTATATCCAAATTTGTAAAAAAAAACTCCTATTATATCATATCCATAAACAAATTTCCAGATGGCAGGATGTATCAATCTGTACAACCCCGTATCGGCCTCGATTGCATCAAATCGTATGATCTCTCCTTGGCAGTTGACTCCGCCTCTGTACGTTGACATTACATTCCAAGATCCGGTTGACATTGTCTTTGTCTACTTGAGGAACTCAGATCCAGGTGAATGAACAATAAAAAAAATTTACAAGTCAAGTAGCAATCACAGCCAAGAAACTATAAAATGTGGGAGTAGATAGATAGTGCTGCCACAGTTTTAAAATGTTAGGACAAGCTCTTCTTATTTTATTGACTTTTAAATTCATACATACACTCCTGAGACATAGATTTCCAATAACATTAACGTTAGCAACCACTGGTTTCAAAGACATCAGCATCAACTGCATCAAAGCCGGGACTGGCGTCGACCTCTCCGTTGCTCCAACCACAACCCTTCTGGACAATGATGGGACCATTTACAGGACGAGAATGACAATCAACCCAATCATGGTGGATTGCGTCGGATTCAGATTGAATCTCAACACTAGGTATGCTGTAGGGAATGGAGGTCTACTGGAGGCAGCGGTGAATCAACCAATGAAAACAGAGCCTTGATTCAGATATAGGGTTCAATCAAAATACGCATATGTAATATCGGGATGAAAGAAAATATATATACTAAATACCTTGTATAAGTTCCATCCATGGTCTGTGGCATAGCAGTCCACTCTCTAGTCTCAGGGCTGTACCAGTACATTTTGTCATTCCAGAAATCTCCTCCAATGGAAAGAACGCCTGTTTGGCCGGTAGCAGGATGAGTTGTGTATATACCTGTGGCTCCACTAAAAACTGTAAATAATTGAGATTATTTATTTGCCCGCCTCAGTGTTTTGCAAGGAATTAAGATAATTAATAACCGTATATTCGTGAATACAGAGAGAGTCTGCACATATTTTTAGCTTCACCAGTCTATCTGCTGCTGCAAACCCTTCACTTTACATCAAAATAAAGACATAATGTTGCATTGTTTATAGAATATGCTGCTGACGGACAAACTGATAAACGGTAAACGAGCCCTTCTAGAGCTAGGGGCCAGAATCAGTAATTTTCTTGGATGGTTTACGGGGATTGCTCTGGAATTACCTGTATAGTAACCCATCAATGAGCCAAATTGTGCCAAAATGATTTATGTCTCTATTGGTATGAGTCGGTTTGGAACGTAAGTCCGGGGTCGAAGGTGCCCTGGACTGGACCTACGGGTCCTTACGCTAGTGAAACCGCTTCCCGGAACCGCCGCGTCCATACGAATAATAACTCGAAGTCTATCTGTCACTTTGCTTGATGCTTTATTGCATGAATCTCGTGTAGAGGATCCTCACAAATCAAAGCTTGCTCTTGATTATCCTGTCTCCGTCCTTGCGGACAAAGCAGACGTAACTGCCCCACCTGTCTTCATTTCTACCGCGCAAGCGAGTGACCGATCAACGGGCGAGCGAATTCGCTCGCTCGCAGGTCGGTGACGTAAATGGCGGGTTTTAGGAACGACAAGTCGAGATCGGTCGGTTTTACCGTCGATGTCGAGTTGCCGATTCTAAAATAGAAAATATTAGAAATGACAGGTTTGGGGTTTTAGCAGCTTTGGCTGTGGTGATCCCTTTTGCATGTTATAACATAATTAGAACATTGATTTGATAGATATAAGGGTAAATCATGACATGTTGACATTTGGAAAGTTAATTGTTTGCTTGCAAGGCTTCTAAGCTACGGTTAGATAGGACAGTGTTTTATCATAGAAAAAGTCGCATATGTTCACTCTGCTCTATACATGACGCTTTTGGTCTTCTTTTCTTCCTGTCTCAACCTGAGCCATAGGTCGGCTTTCCGTTCTCGTCGTACGCGCCCTGATTCCCTGGCAAGAGGCCGTTGTGCATCTCGGCGCTGAGCTGGAGGTCCATGGCCTCCGAAGACTTGCCGGAGCTTTGTAGGAGCGCGAGTGGGTCGCTATTCTCCTGCGGGACGGGGATGTGCGCCACGTCGTCAATGTCCTCAGAGCTGCTATGCAGCTGCTGCTGTTGCTGTTGCGGTAGCTGCTGTTGTGGCAGCTGTTGGTGCTGCTGCTGTCCCATTGGTGGGTGTTGCAGCTGCAGTTGTTGTTGTGGGTCGACTGCTGCCCCTGCCGCTGGAGGTCCGCTCGACGGTGCCGGTGGCGGCGGCGGTGGTGCTGCCTTCAGCGCCTTCTCCAATGCCTTCGCGTCGATCTTTTTCCTCATCTCTAGCGCCTTCTCAACTAAGTCTCCGATGAGTTCTATGTCCGGGGTGCGCGGGGAGCGTCGTTCGTCGTCGTCCCTGAACCTGGGGACCCGGCGCGGGGTTTGGTTCTTCTTCGTGATGGTCCCGCATACCTTCCATAGGTAGGATTCCATGGGCTTGGTCTGCGTGAATGGGTACGCGAAAGCGCTGCTGATGCTCATGTACCGTGGCGGCGCCGTGCCCCATCCGGTACGGGCAATGATCATCGGATACTCTCTGCCGACGTGCACCCGTCTGAAGCGGATGCTGAGCTTGTTGGCTCTCTCCCAGCCAGGGCCGGGGCGGATGATCCATACGATCTGGAACGCTGTCGCCACCTCCAGGAAGAGCTGTCTCATGGACTCGTCTGAGCGGAGGATAGCGTTGATGGCGTTGAGTAACTCCGCCTCATCCAGGACGCCCTCGCTGTTTACTTCCGCGAGGAACCTGTGCGGGCGGGTGCGGATGAGCCTGTTCAAAGTTGCAGTAAAAAGCTGGTCAGCGAAAAACGCTAGCTTCGCCTGCACTCGGAACGGCTGGTGGTTGAGCTGGGCGCGGAGGTGCGGGTAGGCGTTGTGGCCGGTGGACTCGTCGGGGTGACCCGTAGAGTCTTTGAGCTGGGCCGGGTGCATGATCTGCGTTCCTGCCAGGTAGAGCTCAGCTGGGTCCACTTCCACCTGCAGCGCCATGGCTGACAGCATCGGGCCTTGCACGGCCGTGCTGGTTTCGGTGGCGCTGCTGTCGCCGTCGTTGACCTTCTCCTCGTCAGTCTCGCTGTGGCCGGACACACCTCGTGTACTAGACCCCGTGGCGTGATTGGCCAGCTTCTCGTTGACGTTGCTCATCATTGACGCCATGTCGCTCATGAAGTTGCGCAGCTCGGCCCCTGAGGGCGGCGGGCTGCTGGAGTAGCTCCTCCGGCGCTTGTCGTTGTTCTCCTTGTTCGGGGGCCTGCTGGACCTGCGTTGGCGGCGGTTATCTTCCTCGCGGCGCGGCCTCGGGGTATCGTCCTCGGGCCTGTTGCTGCGGGGGGTGGTGGACGTCGAGTTGTTGCCGGGCCGGTCTCTGCGGGAGTCGTTGCTGCGGCTGGCGATGTCCTTGTAGCTGGTCTGCTGGTCTCTGCCCATGTTGGTAGGTTGGAGTGGTGAACTTGTCGGAGTGGAGACTGTTTGACGAGTGGTGCCTTAGTTATTAGATCGCTCCGTCTTATAGCTGCTCGCTGTCGTCGTCGTCTTCTGGCGGCGGCGACTCGTGCTGAGCGGCACGCGTGCAGGTCAGCGTAAGACAGCTCCAGATTTCTTTATTGGGGAGCTGCCGTGCGTGTAACGGTTATTAGATCTTCGGTGCGATCGACTGGTTGGGAACTCGTCTTTTTACAACTAATAAAGTTTGTTATCGATTTGTCTTATTAACGGTGATATTAAAACATCTTACATTGGTACATGAATATTAACATAATTGTCAATGCCTTGCAAGCTTATCATTACAGTTGAAAGGTTTTATGGACATGGTTTTTATGTATGAGTGTATCAATGTATAAAATAGACACGTTCGAAATGTTTTGCATGTTATATACAGTTAGATGTTTAAGTGTTTGGTTACCAAAAAGAAATGAGCAGGCAAGTCCTGTTTGCTACCATAGTTGGTTTAGGTTTGCAATCTAAGATATGCCTAGGGCATTTCATTTTAATAACTGGGCCTATTGGGAGGAAGCGTGTAATTAGTACAGTTTTCATAATATTTATCACTCAGAAAGATATATTTACAAAGTAGAATCTGTTACTGGTGCATCAGCAGGCTGATGGCTATATTTATTTTACATACGCTTAATCCTTTGATTGACCCTCACCCGGCCGAGTTTTCGGCGAGTTGGTCCTCCTCCGCGGGCCCTTGACCCCCTCGCTCATCTCCGCGCAGATCCGCATCAGCTGGTCGAGGTGCGGCGTGACCCCAGAGGGGGCTGATCCGCCGCTGCTGTACGTGCTGGGGGAGTCGTTGAGCTGGTATGGGGGCGGCATGTTCTCCAGTGGGCCTGTGAGGTCCAGCTGCAGGGAGGTTGGGCGGCGGGCCGTTACCGGCGCGACCACCACCTTGTTGCCCCGCAACTTTGCCACACATTCAGACCCGCTGGCGTGAACAGTGACCGCCACTGGTGGTGGCGGCGGTGGCGAAGGCGTTGGCGCGAGGAGCTCCATCTGCTCCTCGCACTTCTCGATCCTCTCCTTCATGGAGTCGTACCACAGCCTGTCTAGGGCGTTCTGGTGCTCCTGGACGGAGATGGACGGAATGATGCCGTGGGCCCTGAGCTTCTTTAAGCGCCTTTCCTCTCTGTATGCCTTGGTCGGCATGTCGGAGTAGTTGGCGATGTCCATCCTGAACGGGGGCAGGTCCCCGCGGTCGGTGACCATGGAGGCCTTCTTGTATGTCCGCTTGTCGGTGGGGACGCGCTCGGGTCGGGGTATGGCGTTGAGGATGCACGTCGTGCACCGTAGCCCGGCGCAGACCGATGTGTAGCAGAAGATGCTCAGGATGGCGACCATGATAAGGCCGACGATGAAGTTGATCATCCTGACCCAGTTGGCTGGAGCCGTTGCCGACTTGAGCAGGTTGGCCACTGTGTCAGTGCCTTTGGTGGTGCCGGTGTACACGTCGACTAGGTTGCCGTACATGTCCCTGACCGGGTGCAGGGCTTCTGGTACGGGCTGGAGGCGGAACGTGTTGTCGGTGCTGGCCGCGGGCAGTGTCGGGTACTCCTTCAGGAAGTAGCCGTACCTGTGCATGACGCTGTCGTGCAGGTCCGTGAGGAATGTCTCCGCGTTGGTCTCCTTTGGCCAGGAGATGCCCGCGACGGCCATCAGGTTCAGCAAGGATGCTGATGGCGTGTCCGCAAGCCACGTGGGCCGCATGGCCCAGGAGTCGTTGGACGCCCCCGTGCGG
>LR141608.1:0-12158 GCA_900659605.1 Tisbe holothuriae | reverse complement strand
TTGGCATCGAAAAATGTTCCAGAATTAGATTAATTAATTCTTCTACATTGTTTAGAATATCAGAAGTGTCATTTGTCCACTTTGTCTCGAATAAACCTGCAATGAGTGTATGTACTAAACTACGTCAACGACATAATTAAAACAACATTTTCCCTTAACAGGCAAGGGTAAGAAGGAGCAGCCCCGCAGCGGAGGCCGTGGCCGCAAACCCAAGCCCGCTGACAAGAGCAAGAAGCCGTGGTTCATCCCTCCCGTCCAGTGCCACGAGCCAGAGGACGGAGTCTTCTTTGCGCAGATTGGACCCACTGGTGGGGAGCACGGATACCCAGCAATCACAGGTACAGTTATAAACATAACTTTTTTGTCGACAATAAACATAAAGGACACCAATACTTGAACGTTTTTGCCTGAATAGAAGGGTTCAAATTTGATTACATCGATTATGCCATTGTAGAAACGAATGTTTGCATTGCTTAACAGTATTAAATAGTTTTGTAGGACGGGCAAGTCTTTAAGATCACTCAATATCACCTAAGTGACCATTTCAACCGCAAAATATCATATCGGTATCTAATTTCATTTTATATAATTGCATGTCCGGAATGGCTTTCGTCTTAATCATACATATCCTCATTTCTCAATGAATATTTTTGTTTCAATGACCAGGTCGTGCAATAAGAATTGCCAATCTATTCATTTCCAAACTTTTAACATTTTGAACGTGAACGTTTAACGTGATCTTTTCTAGGCCATGTCGGTTGGGGCATCGCCTGGTACATCAACGGCCTGCTCATCCCCGAGATCAACGTGGTCCGCGGCAAGACTTACACGTTCGTCATCGAGGGCGGACTCGACCCGGAGGCGCCCGCCGCCTACCATCCATTCTATATCACGGACGACCCAGAGGGAGGGTACGAGTTCAAGACGAGAGAGGAGAGGAAGCAGGCAAGTTGTGGATATTACATAAACTCGAATAATAATCGAGGCTTCCATGATTTTAGTATTCCTTTCTTGTTCGGCCCTTCATAGAGACAGCTAATTAGAGTTAAAAACGGTCTATTTTGTGTCCATTGGAAGGTCTGAATGAACATAAATTGTATATATTTTACGTATGGAGCACTACAATGTCAATATCAAGTGCAAAATAATTGCAACAGTTATGGGGTATATTTTAATAAGTGAAATGTAATAAGATTCTCCTTGATATCAGGTCCGAGTGTTCGCCGGTCTGGAGAGGGCCCGGAATGGCAAAGTGGAGCCCGTCGCCACGGGCAGGTTATGCGAGTGGAAGGAAGATCCAGAGGAGCCAGCGTCGGTAAGGAAAGGAAAGAAACATTAAAGCTGCCACCATTGAGCTATCTAGGGTGTCGCAATTCCTCAAAGTCGTCAAAGTTAGTTGAGAAGCAGTGAAACTTTATTCAAAGGTACCTAGCGAGACAATAAGAATCAGGCGTCATTGATTGCTGCCAAACCGTATTCATTAGCTAATGATGGCCCATAAAACAGCGGGAGCGCGCGTTGGGAGCGGAAAGTTTATTATTTTTAAGGCTCTGTGCCGCTATATCCAGGTTAATAATATTTAAATAGGTGGTAGCACGATATTAGTCACATGGGATGATTTTAGTTAATATTGAAACAACTAACTATACTTTACCAGAAAAGTGGATACCAAAAGCCCCGTTCTAGTTAAAAAGTTATAGTTAGGGCTGTAGTTTATCATAGTTCTGTTTACGTGAACACCATCTTAGATAACTGGGGTTTTGTGGTTTAAAAGGGGGCAATGCAATGCAATGATATATTCAAAAGCACCTTTCGAGGCAGAAAGAATTAGTCGTGGAGGATTACCACCTTAACTGTATTCATGGTTGTTCCTTGTTGCGCAGGCCCTCCTTGGTTTCTTTTAAAGGCTTTTGTGCCGCTTTTTTGCCCAACCAATTTAATGTGTTTAATTAAAATAAAATGTTCAACGTTTGGGTTTCTTTTTGTCGAGCTAGCTAGTCTTTGGAAACCATTCCGGTTCATTTTCTCGCACATGTTGTTAATTTCACATTCTTCTCTTCCAGAACTTCCGCTCCTTTGGCGCCTATCAGCGAAGTCTCACCCTCCAGTGCCAAGAAGGTCAGCCTGGAATCATCCAGTGGACACCAGATGCCGACACACCGGATCAAGTCTATTATCAGTGCTTTACACACAGGTGACTAATAAAAACTGAATACTAATTCATATTACGCTATTTTACCTATTTACATATTACACCCAGGGACACACACTTTTTAATAGCTTAAACACTTACTTAATTTAGTAAACGTTACAATGTAATTATTTTTTGGATATCATTGTCATTTCTAAAAGCAAATACTACATGTAAGAGTATATTTGTTGAGCCATATTCCCCATTTATACTGTATATTTTTAACCACAATCTCTCTACTATTATTTTCAGATACCTTGGCTGGAAGATCAATGTCCACGATCGCTGCGAACAGTAATCATGTCAAGACACTTGTAATTTATTTCGTATTTATAAAAGATAAAAGAGGAATGCTAGTCTCAAGCGAAAGATGTGTATAAGAGAGAAGTAAACACCAATGATATTAATAAATGGTATTATTTGGAGAAGGATTAAATTTTATCGTGAAGTGATTCTTACTTCATTTGGGTAGCAGAGGCACCTATATTATTTGTATCTTTTCGACTATAAGTAGATATAACGACCAAATTTAACAATAAGCGAGCTGCAAAATATCCCTATGAATGTTGCGTCACTCAATGGATAAAAATAGAGAAGCTTAATATACAGTATAAGCGAGACGGAGACGTTCCTGGCATAAATCGCTTAAAGTAATAAATATTTGCAGGCCTTTTCTTAGTCCTAAAATATAGTTCATTGAGTAGATGCACTGAAACATCTATAGTTCCAACCACTTTATTAGCCATTCAACTTTGGTTATAAAACAAGGTACAAATAGAAACATACAATTAATAACAACACATATTAAATATTCTTATCTCATCAGGATCAACCTCTTCAATAAGAGCTGCATTCATTCATTATTTGATCATATTTGGTCATTTTAAACATATAAACACACTAACAATTTATGTAATGCTTGCAAACTCCACCTTGGGAATGAACGACTTGAACGGCTTGCCATGGATGGGGTAAAAGTTGACTAGCCGTGGCCTTTGATCGGCCTTGCCTTGACGTGGCCTTTGTTTGGCCTTCGCTTCCAACCGTTGTAGCATCAACTGCTCATCATTTACAAACCCACCGGTTGTCTTACCGCGTCTGGGCTTCTTTTTGGGAAGGTTTGGAGACTGGATCACATCACCAATGTTAAACTTTGTTGACTTTTCACCCTTATTAAGGATCAAATTTGGCGATTCGACATTTAGCTCTGTCACAAATTCTCCCATAGCCTTGCCACGCCTTGGCGAGTGTATGGCAGGGCTGTCAGACCTTGAAGTGGTCAGATCAATTTCAAGCCTCGGCGGCAAGTTCTCTGCGAACTCAGTCTGCTGAACCCACAATATGGGGTTGTCAGTCAGCGGTACAAGACTCGGTGTCGGCGTGGTAGCCGGAGGGTCAATGTCTACGAAACGAACTGGCAACCCTGAATTGTCAAAGCCACCCGCGGATGGGGGAAGCACATTGACTGGGAGCTCGAACTCAGCGCCGCCGTTTTCCTTATGCCGGCTGATCACATCAGGGTTGACAGATTGTAGCAGATCATCGAATCCAAATGTCTTCTTAGGGTTGCCATTTTGCAAGGCGTCTTCAGAGGTGAACGGTCTGAAGTCTCTTGAGCTGTCCTTTAACCCGAGGTCTAAATCTATTTCTTGGCTGTCGTCTCCATAGTCGAAGCTTGAGTCTCTAAAATGACTAAACGGCTCTTCAGATATACTAGACGCTGTGGTGTCATCTGTCTTGGTCTGCCAGATCCAGGTCTGCGGAGTCTCCTCCAGGGAGTCTAGGAAGGCTCCGAGTTTTGCCGCGGTTGTCGTGTCTGGAGCTTCTGTTGATGTGGACAAATGGAAGTTTGAATTTCCTGCGCTCAGGTTTGAATTTCCCGCGCTTTTCTGATGCGCGGCGCGGTCTGGTGTTCCCGTGAGGACGTTTCCGTCGTTGCGCTCCTCGGTGAGGGCGACGAACGTAGTGAGGCCGGAGACCGAGACCTGGAATAGAGGATTTGGAATAGGATTTCTACTCTAACTTTTTTAAATAAAATGTCTCAAAGGCACTAGATGATCATTCTTATATAAAATTGCCCTAAATATTCTACAATACTGGCTTGCCTTTCCTTGTTGGGGTGAGACATCGTTCTTTAAACGTTATTCGTTTTGATGCTTTTCAAAAGCAACATAAATTTAAATGATATGTCAAAATCGTTGTCACATTACAATATTATTAAGATAATATTATAGTTGCTTATCATACTCATACTGTACATTAATACTATTTGCACCTCATTTTAGTAGCTTTCTTTACCTTCTCTTTTGCCGTCGGCCCTGTGGTCCCTGTCCTCGGCCCCTCGTCGTCCTTGCCCTTCCCGTGTCTGAACCCTGAAATCGACTTCCCGCCACGATCTTCAATGGACTCAACGGCATCGCTGAGGGAGTTGTCAGTGGAGACGACTGCTACGGGCACCTGGAAATTGACACGGAGTTAAACACTTGTATGCACACTGTGCTAGATGTTAATATTTTTTCTTGCAGCGTTATGTTATACCCATGGTTATACCGTACTTATACGATACCATTCTGGTTTATATTGTACAAAACGGGACTAATACGAAAAAATGAACATCAATGCATTATGAATTTAAAGAAAAAAATATAGCAGTTCATTTTTTTATGGTGTTAACGGCTCTCAAGATTGCTTCGTTGATAAAAAAAAACACGTTTATTCAATAGAGCTTATCTTTCTTAAATATATATATTTTCCCTATCCCAATTTCACTGCTGTTAGCGCGGTTTTGCCTTGGGGTTGCGATCAGATTCGAATAGTTTTGTAGTGCTCTAGCACTTCCTCATTCTAATTTAAAAAAAACACTGTGTAATTTCAGCCTTGGTGTAATTACTACACAGTATTTTGGTATTTTGTCCTACAAGCACATATTTATCATTACTCCACATATTCCCTCTTAATATATTCTAAAGTACTATTTACATACAGCACATAATATCTACCTGAGTCATCACCGGCCTTGGCACAGCCTTCAACCTCTCCGGCTTGTCCTCATCAACATCTTCCTTGGCATCTCCTCCCCCAGGCTTGTCCTCATTCACCGAGTACGGCGGCTCACCCTCTCCTCCTCTCCTTTCCCGCCGCCGTCCTCCTGAGCAAGTTGGTCGTCAACATACTCCTCGGACTCGTACTCCAGGCTGAAGTAGTCTGGAAGGCTCTCGACGGAGGCGGATGGGCCAGACTCGTCGATCGTGCGGCCGTCCTTTTTGTCCTGCTTTGTATGTACAGATATGAAATAGTCTAATCTCCATGCAGAAACTGTTTTTGCTACTGTGCTTTTTATACTACATTGCAATATGTTATTCTACATAACTACTGACAAATTTTAAACTAGCGCCTACTCTACCGCTTATTTAATTTATTTTAAAGTTTGTACAACAAGCACGGGCTGAGGAAAATTACTAAAACCTACCCCTTCCGTTTGCTCTGTCGTTTCCTCGGGAATCGGTTGCAGTGTCGTCGTTGTAGTGGTTGTCGTTGTTGTCGTTATTGTCGTTGTGGTTGTAGTTGTAGTTGTCGTTGTTGCCGGTGTCGTAATGTCCGGTTCCTCTACGAGAGTGACCTGTGCGGTGGCTGGTGGGCGGTAGTTACCGCTGCTGATGGCTGAAGAGGCGGTTCCTGGAATTCAGTTAGTAATAAGTTATAAATAAATCCTCGATCCTGTCAGTTAATAGTCATAGTTTAAGAACGAATAACTAATATTACTTTATAGCTATAATATCTCTAAAAAGTATTTACTTTAACCCAAAGTATTTAGTAATTTACGTATATAAACCCTTGCTTTTAACATTAAATATCGCAAAGGCATTTAGCGATTCTATTCTATTAATTATATTACGCCTGTTTACTTATGATGCGTTTGGCAAAAGTTGATCGAAAATTCGAAATGACTTTAAAATTAAACTTTTTTTTGAATACTGTCTAAAGCAATAATTGTCTGTTAGTGGACAGTGGCACAAAAACCAAGTCGCTTGGCTGCACCACTAATCAGACTCCCAGTTGTTTTAGAGCTTAATTAATTACCTAACCTAAAATAGTGACAAAAAGTCCCTCAGTAGGCATACCTGATATTCCAAAAGTTTCCTCATTTTGACTCGGAGGACTAGCCACCCCAGCACCTGTAATAATCTCCCCACCACTGGCAGGCAATGTCACATCATTCACAACCACCTCCGAAGTCTCCTTATCAACCTCCGAAGTCTCCTTCGGCTTCTGAGGCAAGCTAAACATCTCCATGATCTTAGAGATCGCCATTGGCACCCAGCCATCACCAAACGATCCAGGCTCCGGATTGGCAAAACCGTCATCTTGATCAAGATTGTTCAAGCTACCAAATGGTGCTGGTGGAACACTCCTGGCAAAGTCAATGACCTCTGGTAGGTCATTGTTGGTGACTGGTGTGCTGGATGGGATTGGGTTAAACGCTGCTGGGGGTACAAACTGTGCTTCTCCTTGACCAACAAGGACAACTGGCCTCTGGAATCTGCCTTCAGGGTCTTGTAAAGGCTCAGGTCTTGGTCTGTATGTTGTCACAACTTCGCCAGAAGATGGTGGGAGTGTTGGGAAATATGTTGGCAGTGAGCCAGGTGTGGTGGCTGGTGCTGCTGGTAGGTTGATAGGTGTGGATGGGTTGTAGGTGGTCACTGGCATGTAGGGCTCCCCATTTGGTGGATTGTAAGAGGGTTTATTATTGTTGTTGCTGTTGCTTGGAGGGTTGTATGAAGGCTTATTATTATTGTTGTTGTTGTTGCCTGGAGGGTTGTATGAAGGTTTATTGTTGAAGTTGTTGTTATTGTTGCCGGGAGGGTTGTAGGAAGGCTTGTTATTGTTGTTGAAATTGTTGTTGTTGCTGCTGGGAGGGTTGTAAGATGGTTTGTTATTGTTGTTTCCCGGAGGGTTGTAGGACGGCCTATTGTTGTTGCTGGGCGGTATAGGTGAAAATGTTGGCTGGTTAGTATTTCCATTGTTGTTATAAGATGGTCTTCCGCCTATATTATTACTTTGCGGGTTGTAGCTCGGCTTATTGGCACCATTATTCCCTCCATTTGGAGCATTATACCCTCCATTGTTATTACTATTCACTTGCTGAGGCGGCGGCTTTCTAAACACATCTGGATCTGTCTGCACTTGCGTGCCCGGCGGCCTTGGCAGTTTGTACAGCGGCCTAAGCACATTGCCGTCATTGGAGAAGTTGACCCTGTACTTGTTCTTGGGCACCTTGACGTAGAGCGGGCGGTAGACGGTGTTGGTGGTCGTGGTGGACGTCTTCTCCTTGTAGCCGAACAGGCCGAGGAAGTCCCATGGGAACTTCTTCATGCGTTTTGGGAGTCTGTAATGAAGAAATCTCGGTTAGATACGTCTTGTTATGATTATTATACGTAGAACAGTTTTTAAATGTATGAGTGGGAAAAATAAATAAGAACTCTCGTGTAAAATGTATTTATTATGGCAAATATCGAGAATGAAAGGGCAAGAAAGTTAAAAACGCTCCACATTAGAAGCTATTAAAAGATTAATTTTTATGTTGCTAAAATGTCGGAGCACCGCGTTTCAAGGACGGCAGCCAACATTTTAGCTTTCCTATTAGTTAAATAATCATTCCGTTAGGAAACACCTTTGACTTTGTATGCATGGGATATCATAGACGAGTAAACTTTGAGAACCTTCACATTGGCATTATTTTGTGCATCTAAGTAGTCGGATAAATTCAGTTTGATTTTTTTGGTTCGTCCTGAACCTATTTTCCGGAAACATTAAATATGTTGTTGCTCTTCTATCCCAGATTCATTCGATTAATCGTACGTCTCGTATCATAACAGTCTTATAAGGAACCAAAAAGGGGACATACAATTTCCTTCCAAATAGGCGTAAAAAGCGTTTACGTGTTCATAAGACACCAAAATATGGTTTTGTGCTCAATTATACATTCTTTATACGTTGTCGTATTTTGAGCCTTGCAATTATCTGCATATCAATGAAATATTCTCTCACTCCCACGTCTCTGAGATTAAAAATGTTATTCTCTTATACCTACGTAAATAGCCAACAAGTTGCATAAATTAAAATGAGACAATCTAAAAGCATTTTTTTCTTCAAATAATGTATGAGACCTTTAATTCATTTTAAGTAATATATTTTCATCTAATATTTAATATAACTAGCCACTTGCACTGCATTTTATAGCAGCACTTTTTCTTTTCGTAATATTATGCACCTTAGATGCATAAATCCTGTCTCAAAATATCCTATTTTAATATATACCCACAAAATGCAAAACGGGTTTATAAGAATTATTTTAAATGCTATAGTTGATGTCCTATTTATACATTAGTCTCTCTAAGATAGCAATTTCAGTCCCTTGTTTCGTTGGGAACCCCCATTTTTACATTCCTTTCCGTTTCATCTTCTCGAGTGTGAGAAGCAGAGTGAACAGCACTTCCGCACTTCTTATTTAACAAAACATATACTTGCCTATTATCAAATATGGGGAAGGAGGAGGAGGAGGTTTAATATCAAGATGTTAAAAGTGCAGCTTGATACCTCATTACTGCACATTGTGTTGTGCTGAAAGTACGCAATTAATGCAGTATGGTGTTTGTAGACTTAGAACTGGAAGGAAGCAACATTAACAGTAATGTGCGTTTTGGACCCAATTATCACTTACAGTTACATTTTAAAGGAAAATACGCAAAATGGAAGGACGCTCCATGCATAAGACATTCAATGGCCAACAACAGATAATGGCAAAGTTTACTTATAAAGGAGTCATTTTACTCTTAAGAATGACAATAATATTAAAACCAGGGGGCGCTGCAAAAAGACTGCTCAAATTTGACAGAGTTTGCCACTAGATGGCACTTAAGTGCCTAACCCTGAAATAACACTGTTTTTCTTCAAAATAAGTTATACAGTACCTAATTATGATAAATAATAGTGCTATAAATGTTAATATTGATTTATATAATCATACTTCTTGTGTTTATACTAATTAGGGCCTTAACTATGTACTAATTATGTATTTTTCCTTATTTGATTAACCAAATTTTTAGTAAAAAGAAACTACTTTGAGTTTTTAACAAATGCTCTGGTGCTTGCTTGTTACTAGACTATAAAATACTCAAAGGTGTTTATCTCATTTTGTGAGCAGTGTTTTTGCAACGCCCCCTATTGGCCGTTTTACAGTGGTATTTGAATGCTTTGTATGACTCCTTTATTATAGCCACATGTAGATGGCACTGTAGGCACCTTGGTCATTCAGGACATAAAATTTTCTTTTTTCAAAGGGGTACTGTGAAAATGTTATCATAAAGTTGTTTCTAACATACTTTGCATTTAGTTAGGCAAGCACCTTTGAGTGTTCAATGAAAATGTCATGTGTGTTACCATGGACCTTGGCCAAGGTGCGCAGTGCCACCTATTGGCCCTAACAAAACATTATCTGTTGTTGGTTATATTTTGCAATTACTAAATATGTGATAAATCCACTTACCTATTTTGATTCTGCCCATTGACATACATCGGCTTTTTCACAACCATCACGTGATACATCGGCTTCTTCTCCACCTCATTCTCCCCACCAGGAGGAGGGATCCGTATACTCGGGACAAACGGCTTATTCCCACCCGGTGGCGGGGTATAACTCGGCTTATGAGCATTGTAAACCGGCCTCGGGTTCGTCTGACCAAACCCCGGTATTAGGTTGAGTTTCGCCCTGATAATGTTGAAGAAGAGCGGCTCAGATTGAGTACAACTTATGCACGCCACGCATAAGAGGAGCAGCCGTGTATTCAATGACATTTTAGCGTCTTCTTCAGCCGTGACTATCGCACTTTGTTCCGGTTTAATGTCCGGAAGGAATAAGAAAAAGAACCGTTGCCTTTTTTCTGCACACACTTAGTTTAGAGTTCCGTAATTGTGGATTATGTCATTATAATACTTGATGCAAACACTGATATATAACCTTGTTTATCATCTATGCCGTTGTTGGCTGTTGCTGTTCATTATTGATGGGTATAGAAAGTGTTCGTCACATCATCTGTTAAACTGATTGAAGAAACGACAATAAGTCATGGAAGAAAAGAGTCTCACAAGGTCGGAATGTAGTTCACAGCTGATACACTTTTAGTTGCATTGGATGCTGTTATAAGCAGTTTTTAAGCCTCAAATATTGTCTACATATTGTTCATGTGAAGTTTATCATTGGGCGTTGAAATCCCCGAGCAAAATATTAGGGTTGACATCACTGTTGGGTTGGCCCTTGTCAAATTACATTTAGATTGGATTACTTTTTCGAATTACTGCAAATTAGAGATGTAATTATTACTGAACACTTTGTCGAGTAAACTAATCATATATATAATATTGAAAATATGTATCACTTGAAGACCTTGAAGTTACATTATTATATTTCAAAACATTACTCGACTTACAGTTCTTTCAAAATAGCAGGGTTGAAGTAAATTCTAGGTTACATCTTAAATCTTAATTGCAATAAGTTACATTCCAAATGTAATTTGACACAACTTTGGGTTTGTTTCTTCTCTTCTCTAACAACTTCCTTCTTCTCCATTAGCTCCAAACAGTGACATAATAACAACGTCTTTTATGCTCCGGCAATTCCGGCATTTAAATTCTTTCGGTGGCTGTTTGTTTTGTCTTCAGCTGTATGTGCGATAAACCCGTTGGAATTAAGATTTGGTAACGAGAGGGTACATCACAGGAAAATAGGGATGGTTTAATAGAAAGGGGGTAATACCAGATTACACTGTATGCATTGGATACCATACTTTAGGGTATATCCCAAGGCCTTGAGTAATACTGTATATAAAATTTATGAAATGACCATTATAAGCATGATAACTAACAAACGAGTGTTAGCTTGGTGTTAAATTGGGGACACATCAACTTCAATGTTAATGTCCTGTCCTTTGAATATTGCTTGATATTCAAGTTCAAGTTCTAAGTTATCAACAGTACATCATTCAATGCATCCAACTCTGCAAAAAAACTATTCAAGATTAATTACACTCCGACCTCTGAACAAGCATTGTTTGCTGCTGCTGTTGTCTTGTTAAAGATACAATGAATCTTACGGTTTTCATGCAATTTTCGACGACAAGGAAGAAATGGTTGCGGAGCTCAAAACCGGCTAATTGTTATGACTGACATTTGAAGTCATGTTGATGATCAATCCAATATCATAGTATACGAGTAATCAGGGTTGCCAGGATGGATATTTTAATGTAATTTGAAGGATGCTTATTGCACTTATACATAGAAGTAAATAGCAGAGAATTTGTCAACCCTGAACCCAACCTGCAAAATTGTCAATATTATTAATAGACTCTGCTTATTTGTTGCTTACAATTGCTATAATAAATCTTCAGTCGGATGAATGTAAGCTTGACATGAGTTTGCGGTAATGATTGCTAAATTGCATATAGAGTTGTTTTAGACAAACAAAGAGGCTCCATAACGGGGATTAGACGCAGTGTCATTCGTATCATGCAAAATAGTTGAGGCCGCTAGGAATAAAAAAAATGGAGTATACTTTTATAATAGTTTGATTTTACAGTCTTGTATACTAAAATCATGTTATAGCTTTCATTTGGCCCTTACTATAAAAGTTTTTCCGTAAATTCGCTTAATTGATTTATTGTAACCAATTAAGGGTATTTATATGATTCATTATTGTTAGAAATTACTTGGGGCCTAATATATGTTTAGTAGTCAATTGGGTTTACCACACACACCTACTTAACAACTTCACTTTAAGCACAGTCTTTAATTACAACACTACACTAATCACTGTTAACCGCCAACACTCAACTGATGCGAAAAGGAATCTTGGAAACGAGCCGTTTTGGCGGGCGCATAATTTTCGGTACGGACGACAAGGAGGGTTGAGACA
>LR141607.1:0-12151 GCA_900659605.1 Tisbe holothuriae | reverse complement strand
ACGCTGGCGTCCAACATTGTCATCATTGGCGGGACGTCGCTCATCAAGGGCTTCAAGGCGAGGCTGTTCCAGGAGCTAAGGAAGATGCTCGACACGGAGGAGAGGTACAAGGAGAAGCTCAACATTACAGGTACGAGTCAGTGAAGGAAACTTGTACCATCTATTTGCTGCTAATTTCACCCTAAAATGCCTAAATATGTAACGAGTAATTACTATTTAAATGAGCCCAAATAATACAATAATATACGAGCTAATGTCCATGAACATATACTTACACCGTGTAAGTATTAGTCCCACTCTTAGATAAGTAAAACACTAAGGTCCAACTCATAGTCGATAAAATCAACTCATTAAGATAGATTTGCAATAAATGAAGTGTTAATTCTGTTGTAACCTTTCAGATCTGAAGCTGCACGTGACCCCAGTCAAGGCCAACTTTGCTGCGTGGACCGGCGCGTCCCTGTTCGGCGCCACCGACGCCATCAGCACGCGATCCTTTACCAGGGACGTCTACATGAAGGACAAGACGGGCGGCGCGGTCCCGGACTGGGCGGACTTCCGGTTTAACACCATATTTACGGGGGAGGAGACGAAGCAGGGGTGAAAAGGGGATCCCAATGGGTTCATTTGTGATATATGCGCTTTATTTGTAGAAAACTTACCCACGGTATTTTTATTATTTTGAAATAAAATTAATTAAGTATGGTAAAAAATTAAAAATTACTAAAATATCGACATTTTTAAGTTTTAAATTCGAGTGATGCTATTTGGTTTTAAACGCATACAATTAGACAAGGGCCTTTATATTTTAAAATGTAGAGGCCCTTGAATTAGACCACGCAGTCATCTTTTTTTAAAGTATATTGTATATATTTTTTCATTTACAACATGTCAATCGGTACCGTGTCCACTTTTGTCTCGTCTTCGTCCTCTTTACTCGTCGGTTTGTGCTTCGGAATGACAGCAATACGAGTGAACACCTCGCAGCCAAAGAAGTTTTGCAGATCTTGTTCAGCCAGGAGACTGATTTGGCGGAGACGAGCGGCGCCAACACCCAAGAGGGCATGGGTTTGATACGGTTTAAAGGTTTCAATGTAGACACCGACCTGCAAATATAAACATATTTAGAGATCATATTGTAATCTGAAGATGGAGCATAATAATTTATTCACTTAGTACTCCTGCATAAAAAGAACTTTCGAATTGCTTTTTCAACTCACCCACAGACACCCGTTTTCCACCTTCCACGTATTGATCTCCGGCTCCAGCTCATACGGAATCCTAGCCTGCAATATCTGTAGCATCTTTGCCTTGATCGTGCCCAGCACCACACTCCGCGGGTCCTCGTCCGTCCTCAGCCGGGGCGAGAACGACCACGACCTCAGCACCGCCTCCGAGAACAAAAAGTCTCTCAGCGGCTCAATGCCGTCTCCGTTTAGCGCCGCCACCGAGAACACGTGTCGGAAGAACGGCCATCCCACGACTCCGTTTAGCAACTCTCGGACGTCGTCGGAGGTGAAGTTGTCGTATTCCTTGAGGCTGGCGCCCAGCTCCGCGTACGACATCCGCGTCTTGCGGCTGATGATGCTGCGTTGTTTTGCCGCGTCTGCGGTTTGAGCTGCGGCGAATTCTGCGTCGGATTGTTGTTGCGCTTCAAGGGCTAGTTTCCGCTGTACGTAGCTTTCCGCGGTGTGTGGTCTCTGATCCGCTTTCTTGACGCGGACTGCGTGTGATTTGCCTTCCAGGTGGTTGCAGGTCAGTTTCCGGATGAGGTCGTAGACGCGGCGACTGTCTGGGATGGTATCTAAGGGCACAGAAAACATATTTTATGTAGATTGCAGGACTTCAAACATGTTGTGTATTGTAAGGGTTGCACACTGAGAAAAGGGATATTTGCACGTTTGGATACAAGTCATATCTTGGAGCACAAAGTGTATACAAAAAGTCGTTTTTCCAAAATCATCTTCCACTTAAGTCCCGGAGCTGAGAAACATGTGAACAGTAGCACTTGTGAGCCTCACTCACCCATTTTATTAAGCACCAGCACCGCCGGTATCTCCTTGTACTTGCACAGCATCTTCATGACCTCCTTATCGATCGCTTCCCTCGTGTACCGATTGCTGACGTCGTGCACAACCATGAGGAGATCGGCGTGCTTGCAGCCGACGTCGGGGCTGCGGACGAGAGAGTCTTCGAGGGAGAAGCGTTTCGAGTGCTCTTCGGCGACCACGCCCGCGTATCGCGGAACACAATCTAACGGTAAATGCAGCGCAGGTTAACTTGTAAACCTTTTAATGGTAATATTATGGTTATGATGCCTAATTTCATTATAGAATGCACTCTGAATAGATACAAGGTATTCACCTGCGTTTCCGCTTTTGTGAGTATGGACTTGATGCACCTTCTTGTGGTGTGTGGCTTTCTGCTGGTGGGCGTGGCGCTGTAACCGGTGAGCGCGTTCACCAGCGTGCTCTTGCCAGCGTTGGCGATGCCGAGGGTGCCGATGAGAAGGGACTTCTGGGTGGAGGGAAGGGAACTCGAGTCGGCGTCTTTGTCTCGAACGAGTCTGGAAGATTAAACTTTCATGCACATAATGCACATACACCTTGATACACGCTTACGTTATACACCTTAAAAGTCCTTAAATGGATGCTTTAATGAGAAATGAGCATTTTACGGTTATTTATAGATCATGAGCTACATAATTTATTATGTAATAATAATTCCCCTAAAATGAATAGCTGTCATGTTATATCTCTAGCTCTCTCTCTTTTTCTTTTCTTACTCCCTGTGCATCCTTGGATTGAGATGCACCTCGTCGTCGTCACTGGCCTGCGGTAGGAAGGGGCGAAGTGCGGCATCGCGTTCACGCACATGCGACGGACGGTGGGCGCGCTTACCAAACACCGCACACTGGGAAGAGAAGGAGGAGGAGGAGGAAGAGGTGATGGAAGGGAGGAGGAGAGTGCGGCAGGAGGACACCGGCACGGGGCGGAACAAGAGCAACATGGTCACAGCACGGCTCGAAAATCTCAAAACGTACTTTTTTACAATGTTTACATTCGACTGTTATTATTGTTTTCATTTAGTGCTGAGTATTTTTCTCTCCGAATCACGCAACCTTTAGATTTCTTTTCTTTTTCTGCTGCGTAGCTGGCGTGGCTCAGCTCACGAATCTAATCAGCTCAGCAGCTGAAAGTGGTTCGAGATCGCTGAGTTCAGGCAGATTTGGAGTATTTTGAACTCATTGAACGTTCAAAGAGCACGAAGGGTGAAGAAAGAATCTTTCAGGCCCGTAATTATCACATTAATTAAGGTGAGTACAATTTACTGAATTTATCATACATACATAGTCCTATAGAGACCATGTACCATACTATAAAGTGAAAGGTATGGGTTTTTGGAGCCTAAAGATAAACTCTTTTGAAGCTTATTTAAGAATTGTGTATGGTCTAATATTAATTAGATTGCCCAATAGTCTAGTCAGAAGAAAGGTTATATTATGCATACTAGTAATATATTTTTATTAAGCTCTTAAGCACTAAAGGTCCTCATGTTTATTTTCCCGTTTTTGGTCATCAAAATCACTAGATCTATGCAGAGAGCAATATGAAAGATAACAATGTACTATCTTTCGCAATACAGTAATGTATGTAGGATCTAGGTGCTGTACCCCCTGGGTATAGATATCTAGTAGGATCTAGGTAGGATCTATAGAAATTACATTCCAACTTTTCCTTACGCGTCATTTGTGAAAATGTTTTAATTGCATTTTTTTTCAGCCCTTTCCCGTCCTTACTTAATTCGCCATGGTCTGCATCTCGTGCATCCTCATCCCGTTGGCTCTCTTCCTCTGGCACCGATTCCTCCAGCCATTCCTAGTCAAGTTCTTCCCCCGCCTCGAGGTGGTCGGGGCAGCAACGGCCAAGGAGGTCAAGGAAGGCGGGGCAGCGTGCCCTTTCACGGGCAAGAAGGCTGATGAGGGAGAGTGCCCCGGGGGGGCTAAGGCAGAGGTGGAGAAGAAGACGGATTGAAGATGGGGGCTATGTGTTGGATTTGGGCATTTTTGTGGATTAATGCATGAAAAATTGTGTTGAGATGATTGAATGGATGGTTAGAAGAGAATAAAATATATTATTAGGCTTTACATAATATTAAATGCTGTAATGGAGAGCAGTTTATTACTAGCTCTATTTATTACCCAGTTTGCTCACATAAAACATTCTAAGTTTTAATTTTTATCAAATGGAGAAAATCAGTTTTGTAACATACCATGTACCATATGCTCGTACAGAAGGGCAAATGAGAACAGGCTCAAGTATCCAATATCATGTATTTTACAAGATTAGAACCTCTGCTTGTGGTATTATCATAGACGGCAGTAATACTGTTATTACTACCGTCTATGGGTATTATATATGCAGGAGTTAGGAGGCCTGGGTATAAGAAAATTATAAAGTAATCGAGGGACTTAGTAATAGCATGTTTATTAGGGCTACAAAATCTTTAAAATATCAAGGTTCAGTAAAGTCAAGTGCACCGCACAGCCTTCTACAGAATCTAGTGTATTTTTATCATGAATTAAGATCCTTGATTTTTATTCAATATTTGTCTTGTTTTATAACAGGAGTTCCTTGAACCTGACATTTGTAACGTCACAACCCACAAGTTTATTATGTATAAAAGTTGTCGTAATTAGGCTATCACGTGTACCGTAAGTTCTAATTGTCGGAAAATGAATTGTTGACATTTCAACTTATTCAAGTCTTACAAGAAATTATCTGGTATTCTGAACAATTTTTAACAATATCATATTTCAGGTAACATTACTAGTAAATTCGAGTCTTTTTCCCCTTTGATGTATATTTTCCATCAAATCTGTTTTCAGAATTACATGTTTAGTCCAATAATCCTGCACGATGTGTGCATGTCAGATATATCTATTCCTTGTTCTAACTTTCATCACCTCTTGTGTCTCAGACAAAACAGAAGTTAGAGGCAACGATTTGCGTAACTTAATACACCAAACTGCAAGGTAATATATACAAATATCCCGTCTCCAACTCTATAATTGCATGCATCCAATGTTCTAGATATGAAAGATCCCATGTCACAGTAGTTTTAGACATGCAATCTAAAGGTCTGAAATCGTTTCATGGACAGTTCCCGTTTTCAATATTTGATATAAATCATTTACATCAGTTAGAATTGGAGGTCAGTTCCAAAGTTATGTGTCCTATATTTCAACAATATGGTGATGGTAGGCAAGAAGCCATTGATGGTGTTTACAAGAGAAGATTGGTGTTGCAAGAAGGTTTAAAGAATAGGTAATTAAATGTTCATTTCAAGGGCCTCTTTTATAATTAATTAAACATAATATTTATCTAGGATGTTGGTTTTCTTTGTGGATGACAATCTACTCTCCAAAGCCCTTGAAATCCTAGAATTCTCCTTTTTACGATGCAAACAGTTTGTCCATCCGGGATATTTGCACCAGCAGACCAGGCTCTTGTTCGTCCTCACTGACTCTGGAGTGGATAAGAACAGAGTCTTTGGACATCCTCTCATTGAGCGACATTCCAGAACAGCGGTCATACAAGAGCAAAGTGGCAAAATGGTTGCATTTAGATCTTGGGGTTTCATTTCAATGTTGTCACTCAATGAGACAAATACTCAGATATACACAGAGGTAAATGTGGGTATTACCAGTCCTGTGAAGTTAATTTTGATGTAGTCTTGAGCCAGGGTCGTCTTACAAGAGCAATGTCTCATTTTAGGTGTTCTCCTTACAACCCACTTACTCAGGCCTCACTCTCAGAACTGCTGGCTACAGCTTTGCATACAATCTCAACAATGAACCCATATCAGACATGGACATGACCGAGATTGTCACCTATGACGGGTACTGGGGTAGCGAGATTGAGTTGCTTCACTTTGCCAGGGAGAAGCTTCACTTTAATGTTTCTGTGGTAAGCCCTGAGCCTGAGGACTGGGGCGGCGTGGATGAGGCGAATGGGACATGGACTGGGACGATTGGGATGTTGGCTACGGATGATATGGATTTGGTATATGGGAGTGTCATAAGTTTTAAGAGATATCAGGTTGGTCATTGTTAATGTGTATATTTTACTTTAATGGTACAAAACAACCTTTGTATTACATGTAATACTCAATACTAGGTCATAGATCCAGGTCAGATTGTGGACTCAGACTTCCTTGGCTGGGCAGCACCTGCACCTCAGCCAGTCACAAGCTACACATCAATCCTGACTCCCCTTGACCAATATGTTTGGCTGGCAACTATAATTAGCACTTTGCTCATGGCATTGCTGCTTTATGGCATAGCCAAACTTGAGCTTAACTTCAGGCAAGATAGCAGTGGCAAATTCTGGAACAGTCCCCTCAGCAGTTGGTGCTACTGTATAGGAGTCTTGCTAGGAGAGTATATTATACCTACAATGCAAAGCAGGACTAGGGATCTACCCAGTTTAAGGTACAACAACATATTTATACATTTCATGTTCACAAATTGTTTCCCCTTCAGACTCACATTGTGCATGTGGTCATTTGCGAGCTTTATCATCAGCTCCAGCTACTCGGGCAACCTGAAAGCTCATTTGACTCTGCCAACACTGGACAAGCCTATTGACACCTTGGCTGCTATTGTTAAGAGTGGCTTGGATATTTTCGTGTACGAAGACGGAGAGGAGGAAAACCAGATGATGGCTGCCAGTGAGGATCCAATTATTAGACATATTTGGGACAAGAGAACTCAGGATCTCATTGAAAACCCATTACGTGTGAGTACACCTAACCATTTATATGTAATTAACATGCATTCCGCAAGTACTTAAATTTTCACAGTTGGCCTCCGTGTATGAACGAAAGCAAGTAGTGATTGAATGGTACACTGGTATAAAGTCTGAGATTTTCAAGCACTTCACTAATCCAAAGAATGGAAAACCACTCGTCTACCTATCCCCAAAGCCAGTGTACTACAAAAAGTGGCTGAGCTATGCCTTGAATAAGATGAGTCCTTGGGCGGAGCAGTTGAGCGCAATAATGCTAAGGTGAGATCATGAATATTACAAATATGAAAGTATTTAATTACTTTCTATTGATATGACAGAGCTTTTGACGCTGGCCTAGTGACTGAATGGCAGAAACGTGTGCTAAGACAGCAAGCCAAGAACTCTCGCGCTCGTGGTGAACAGGGCGCTCAGTGGCAGGAGCCGTCTACCACCAGGCCGCTGGAGTTGGAGGACGTCATGGGGGCTCTGCTGTTGTATTTGGGATTACTTTGGTTCCTAATTCTGGTTGGAGCAGTGGAGGTGGGATGGGGGCTAAGAAGAGCCAAAATGGTGTGAAGACAACGAATTCCTACAATCACATCTGGGGTAGCCATAAATCAGTGAATTCACGCCTGCTATGAAACAACTTTGGCTCATATTTATTGTTATCCTGTTCGACTCTTTCCATTACAATTTGTTTATTGTATTTATAAACCAGTTTCCAACATTGTACATTTAAAACTTTGCTCTCTTCGCCCCATAATAACTGTCCTTGCTGTTCATGTTCAACTCGAAGCTGATCTGGTTGTGCTGGTCAAAGCTGAGGACAGACTCTGTTTCCATGATAACATTGCACATAATGCGTACCGGGAGGGGCTGAGAGAATTATGCCTCCACCTCTAGTTGACCTGAAATACATACACAAATTATGCTAATAACGAATAAGGAATATTCGTATGTAGTTTTTTTATTTTATGAATTTTAACTATTTTAACAAGAAATTGAGGGAGAAACAAGACTCATATGACCATCGTTTCAATTGGCTTCATTTCAGTTGTTTTGTGAATTGATCCATATGATGTACAAAAGATATTTCAGTGTTAAGTACTCACATAACTCTCCATCTTTCTCTTCCTCCTGAAAGTTCATTGCAATGCGGGACAGATCATATCTTAGCAGGTACATCCCACCGGCACGGAACTGATTGTAACTGATCCCACGTCTGTCACGGTTTTGTCCCTCAAATGACGCATTAAACATCCTTTAAATGGTCAAGTACAACAACATTACACTATTACAATGGTGGATAGACTCACCTGAAGCCTAACATGTCGTCTTTGAAGCTTTTTCCCTCCTCAAATAATTCCCAAGGATTGAGTCTGGGACAGTCAAGCCGAAGAGTTAGCTGATTCAGGAAGGAAAAGCTGCTCCCAAAACATTATTGAATATATATGCATGTAAATCTCTGAAAGTACTTACTCCTCCTCATCCAGAGTGTTAATGTCCTCATCATCCCTTAAGCACAGTGGTTTAACTGTTCTCATTGACCAAGCTCTAGCATAGCAATTCGGATTGTCTTTAGTGGTGAAGCAAACCTAAATAAGACATCTTATTGGCGCATCTTGTGCACATTAATTACTACCGTTATTGAGGAAGGAATTTTCCTGGGAATGAAAACCCTAGGATCCACGATAGCAAGGTATGTTTGATTTTCTGGGAGCTCTTTGCTTTGGACGGAAGTCTTCGTAAAGGTTAGCACTGCCTTTTCTTCGTTTGAATTCCCATGTTGATCTGGATTTGCTCTTTTCATTATTTGCTGGGAATCTTCTCCGTTTCTTCTACACGTCAATGTGCTTAATGGTAAAATGCAAGAGAACGTTAAATAAATTAAATTATTTACAAGATATCAAAAAAACAAAAGTACTTACTCGTACAAAGGCATGCTCATGATGCTCCTTTCCACCACAAGGAAGAAATTCACGATTTCAATCTTGTACTTTGTCGGATCATTTGGTTGGGACAGAATCAGTCTCTTATAATCTTCTGATAATTTGAACTCGATATCCAGATCCACCTGGAAAGAAAAAGTAATGACATGCAGAACTGGTAAGAGTGTCATCCAATCTACTTACTGCAGGTAAGAGACAAGCATTGGAGCTTGCTAGGTCCAATTCCAGTATTGTTTCAATAAGAAACACCTGAAATTAAGGACTTTAACAAAGTTTACTACGGAGCCCTGTGCAAACAAGGATGGACCGCATACAAAAGGAAACCGTATTTCCTTATAGCCGTGGACCTTGGGAACTTTGCCAAATCCTTCGCCCTGCATGGCCCTGTAAGTTTCCTCTTTCATTTACGTATCATTTACGTAATTCATATATGCTGTTTTGTGTGAGTGAATATATAATCTGTTTCGAAATAGTCTACATATCGATACTGTAGAAATATTACCCTCATTTGAGTAGACAAACTCTCCATTCCTGATGTTCCCATAGCGATTTCGATGCTTGGATGGTCTGATTGTCTCACGAGTCATGCCATGCAGGTCTCGGTAGAATCCAGATTCCTCCAAACTGGAGTCTTGCCTCCGGGTTGACACCAGCTGGTGGATGTTAGATGCCAGGCCATATTTACCCCCTTGAGAGCCTAGATAAGAAAATGGCCAATGTTATAAGGACGATGAAAAGTAAATTTGTTTTATATCACTGTTATTGTGCATTAATTTTTGCATGATGAAAAGCTTTTGAAGTTAGTATTATGAAAATTGTTCCGTCTATATATATATTTCTCTATGAATATGGAATTTTGCTTTTAAAACATCCTTGACAACAATATTTAATAATAAATTAATAGCATGTTTACCCGGCATTCAGCAATGCACCTCCATTGCCATTGTAGTAGTGTATGTTCTCAAAAATAGCATTGCCTATGCCGTTAACTAAAACAAGTTAATGTCCTAATTAAGTACATAATCTAGTTATAAAAGCTCCATACCAGGCTGTACAAGGTTGTCCACTAGCTCTTCGTGTCCAGGTACTCGGGGTATTCTTGATCTTGGTGGATTGCCAATCTCGGTTAGAAGACGAATCTTTAAGCACTTTATTAGATTTTTATCAAGGTTATTGAATGCAAACGTTATTTACCTGAAGACATACATTGATCCCGTTTGGATGCCAGCATAATCTCGCTTTGTTGTAGACACCCAGAGAGACCCTTATCGTGGATGCATTTTGGATAGAGTATTCACAGTAGATTTTCTGAAACTGGGTGTCTGTGTATTTGTGGTCTTCTGGTGGTTTAACAAAGAATTCGTCCGCCATGACCAAAACAGTTTTGTAAATAACTTCTTCCTTAAGAACGTTACAGGCTACTAGAGTCATTGCAGGTAGAAATTTGCAGAAGCAGGCCCACGGCGGGAAATAAGAAATTTGCAAGCTGGCGCATGGCGTCTATAAGTGCAATCTATTTCAAAGTAAGGTGAGGGGAAAGGATTGAGTTCTACCTGTATGCAATGTACTCGTAGTAGACAAAAAGGAATCATAAACATTCTACGTATATATTCAAGCTGGTGCTGAACTAGATACAAAGATTTAAAAATTAAAAACATAGTGCGTACGTGCTGGTATTTTTATCTATTTTTTATTTAAGTGAATCACTGTGACTGTGAATGACCGGAAATGGAGAAAAAGAAGGAGCTTTGCGATTCTGTCTCTGTTAGCAGGAGCGTTCTGTCGTACTACGAATGTGTAATCTATGGACTATGGTTTGTACCACATTAAACTGTGATCTTGATGTACCTATTATATTTAATTCAGGACAACTACGTATTACTAACGACCTTGACAACTGCTTGACTCTCACGGATCATTCTCTCAAGAGATTAGCAAAGGTGGACAAAGATGGAAAACGGAGCATTCTTCTTAAGTTTCAAATATATCTCAATGCGTCAAAGTAAAAAATATGTGAAGGAAGGATCGTAGATTGGAGAAGCCAGTTTCGGTTCGCAAATTTATACACTAAATATGGCGGGTTAGCTAAAATCTGATCCATATTATGTTAAGAAATCGGATTTGGATGACAATTTTAGCAAGAAAAAAAGATTGAACGCCAACCGGCTTCAGATTTAACAGTTACAGTATATCTAAAATCAATTGATGTAATAACATAAAATAGAAGCTATAAATACAGAAAATCAATGTTGAAACGTCTATCAACTTACATTACGATCGGATTCATGGTTCACCATGTCTCAATTAACAAGTTCAAAACAGTGTCCAATACCACAATGCATGTACGTTTTCCCGAATAAATTTAATTGGAATAATCCACGGTGCTAGAAAAACGGTTCCAATACCCAAAGTAAATATATTTTAGAAAAATATGGATGCTTGGGTGTATATCGAGGCCAAATTATAATGCTATTGTTATTACAATAAACAACTGTCTTATCTTTATGCATTAAACATATTAATTATTAACCCGTGCAAACTTTTGCAAATATTTCATTTAATGTCATTTATGGATTTGCAAGTAGAGCACTTTAGTAGCAAAATGGCACACTATATTTACATTTGGATTGCAGTGCAACGAAAGATAATTATTAGTGGTTTTATGTAATTAAAAGGCCGTTAACTGGACTTTATCACTGGTTATGCATAGGACCTCAACTTCTATTTTATGTACTATTTTTGGCCAGTCCCTCCCAAAATTCGGTTAATTTTATGACAATTTTAACTTTGTTGCCTTTTTCACCCATTTGGCAGCAAAATTCAGTATGAAGACCAATGTTTTTAGCTTGTCGCCAGGCCAGAAAACAAGAATAGGAAACGACTTCGAGCTTTGTTATATTATTTTTGAAATCACTATATTTTTAGGGTGGCAACACATTTTGCTATTCCCATTGTGGCTCACCTGGACAATGCCCAGTTGACCGGCTCCCCGAATGCAGCCCCAACGGCTGCTAATCGGAGATTAGCCTACTTTTGGAAGCAGAACAAGCAACAGCGGCCGCCGCCGCTGCAAGCGGGTCAAAGGACGCCAACGCTTGATTTCCACGTCGCTTTTTTCAAAGCGACTCGTCAGTCACCTTCAGACCGTCTTCAAGCTTTTTTTTTAATTCCCGGATCGCCCCTGGCCTAATCGAACCTACGACCATCACTGTTGCAGGCCGACACCTTGGCAATGAGCCACCACAGCCCCCTCGTCTTCAAGCTTAATTGAGCCCCTTTTGCGGCTCCTAGGTTAGGCATTGGAGGTGTTCCAGAAGGTAGACTCCCCTATCGGAACCAACCCTTAGGTCCAGGTCCGAGACGATAACCACCCACCATAACCAGTTTAGGTATCAATATAAGTTTGTAAGC
>LR141606.1:0-12156 GCA_900659605.1 Tisbe holothuriae | reverse complement strand
GTTGCTAAACAAACGATCTGTCAGGACTAATAATATGAGATTTGAAACAATAAAGCATTTATTTCCAAATGTATACAAATGTACTTTTCTCATTTGAGTGCGAATTATAAATCCCTCTTATCTGTTCTTTCGATCCTCTGACCTCCCTCGCATGTAATCACCAGAGATTCTTGATGTAACCAGAGATCCGAAACCTCAGCCGCTTGCTTATAAGCTCATATGGGCCACTTTTCTTCTGCCTGCTCTGCTTTACGAATTCAGGACGATGGGCCACTTAACTCAGTCTTCCTTCAGGGGGGCCGGGAGGAATAATCAGTTGAATAAAATAGCTAAATTGTGCAGTTCTAACAAAGTTTACAGTAACTAATGCGAACAAATCAATATCTATAACAAGTGAAGAAAAATATTAACATGGATATTTTATATAATAATTGAAATAAATAGGCATTTACATTGTCTTTTCCATAGTTAAAAAGATGCATTTAAAGTCCTGAAAAAAGGAGAATTCGACTTCTGCTTTGAGATGGGCAAAATAACTATCTATTAACTGTGCAGTGTAGAGAGGGAGAAAGATTGACTTGACTAAAGTGGACTACGTCTAATAATTCAAATTTTGGCGGGTGTGAGCAAAATGTACGTTTCGGATCTCTGGTTACATCAAGAATCTCTGCATTAAGTCAATTGCTTTTTGTGTGTTCCGACTGCCTGCGTTTGGGTATACAAAGGCCTGGTGGCGGTTGGCTATGCAGACTATAGTGTATACAATACAGTTCGTGTGATGTAGTTACTTTGAATAGAAGAGGGGACGCTTTCATGCACAGTGAGCTAATATTAAGTAGCTTGAAGGATAGTACTATAGACCGCAAGTATAGTATCCAACTTAAATAAGACTACGAATGTAATATTTAGCAGCTTAAATAAGAAAAATAACAGTAGCATGGGCCCAAATCCATATAGATTGAACTGATCTGGAAGTTTTCTTAATTTAAGTCTGCATAAGCTTACTTAACTCTTTTCCATGAGTAACTGTCAACCCTGACACATGTGTCGAGTTCCGACACGACTGTCATGTAAGCAGCTGCTTTTCACAGACTTGATTGATTGTGAGACAATAGAGAGTGAAGTGGGTTGAGAACCAGAAGAACTGCAACAACCGACGTCTTTAGAGTGGAATATTGTAATTTATATAGTTATTTAAGTCTGGCATTACAATGGTTGCTTTTGATGAACAAGTTATTAAATTCTAATTATGTGGACAGTATGATTAACTTCCATACTTTCGATTGCCATACGTTTATGCTACAACCACAATGAAACTAATTAATACAAGTATTGTAAATTCCATTAGACACCCCGTTTGTAAATTTCTCCATTAAACAATCTGACGTATTCCGTTGCAGTCCTTAGATAAGTGTGCTACTAAATGATGAAAAGAGAAATTGTAACGACTTCTTGAAACCCATCCAGACTGGTTTACGTCAATGGAACAACACTCAGTCATTTATCTTGTAACACTTTGTTACATCATTTACTTGGCCGGTTGGAGGACAATCTACAGTAGAAATGCCAATATTAAAGACTAACAATAGTTATAAAAATACAGTATTCCAGAAAAATTGCCATTTAGTTTTTTATATCATTGTATAAACCTACATGTAAACATTTGAAAATGGGCAATTCTCTCGAGAAAAAGCAGTCATAGAAACAATAATTCAGCTATGTATTTCATCAAAATTAGATTCCGCTCACCATTATTAAATTCGAATTAGAGAGCCGTGAAACAACAACAAAACTCATTCTTACCTTTATAATATTCACAGGTATCAGTCGCAAATCTTCAGCAAAACATGATGATATCCTCCTCAACTTATTCAGAAAATACACCTTTTCAGAATCACCAATTTATGGCAAGAACCTGTTGCGGTGATTAGACTCTTATGGTGGTACAGAGTGGCTCAGTATGGCAAGGAGAGCTCTCTGCGACTGACGGAATAGGCGAGATCATGTAATAATATAGAGGGAGAGAAGAAGGAGAGAGAGAGAGCGCTGTCGGGCTACGCGATAAGCATGGAAAGGCCTTCTTTCTACAAATTGCGTCCTCTCTCTCTCTCTCTCTCTCTCTCTCTCTCTGTGCTATAGAGTCACGAGATGCAACCAAAAGAGCGAGCGACTCCTCGAGTAGTATCAACAGCAGCGGGAGCGACAGCCGTGGAGAAAAGAAGAAAGCAACAAGTTATACACACGCAGTTTAACTGCGTTTACAGTCTGCCATATTTTATCATATTTCTTGTGTCGGATCAACTGGTTCGTGTAAAAATAAAAGAGGCTCGCTTGAGACGCCTTCAACATTCTGAATAGAGAAAAGCAGCATTTGGCCTTGAAAGTGCTGTTAGAGGTAAAGTTTGAATGAGCATTTGTAATTTCCTTCCTTTATGGTTGTGACTAATTGAATTATTTTCTTAACTTTATTTAAATAACAATTTAGCATAAATAGTGTACATACATTATTCGTGGCATTATAATGGTACATGGTAATAACTGTTTTATATATCTGAGCATTAACAATTTAACTTTAAGTATATAAAGCTTTTAAACGTGCATTACACAAATTACTTTTCTCAAAAAATGTAACAGATTTGAAATTACTTTAAATTACTGTAAATAAAATTACATTCCCCTTTGCCTACTACAATGACATATTCTGAGACAGAACATTTAAATTGCCTTTATGAGTAAACCCAGAAGACGGTTTCCGTTCGCCCTTTTTTCTCGCTAATCGTGATCCAAATCCGTTTTCGCTACTTAACAGCGGTCTAAGCGTGAAAAAAGCTCGAACGGAAGCCGGCTTCAGTTGCAATCCTTTCATCAATCTGTATTATAAATCTTAGCACGGTTGCTGGTGGTAATCAATGCTGTATCCGATAATCTCCCCTGTGCCCAACATCTTCTCCAGGGTGAACGTGAACACTTCGAATGGGGTCACAGAACCTAGCAAGGACAGAGTTTCATTTGCCACAGTTAATTGTACTTTTTCGCATCAAATTATGAAAAAACGTGATCTGTACCACTATATGTGGCACACGCATTACACAATGTACAAAACAGTATTCTTATGCCAATATTTTCTACTTGTCATACTATTTTTATGTAGTAGAGAAATGTATTAAATCCATTTTTAACCGTAATAAAATGCATGTTATAATAACTGCATCAAAGGCGTAGAAGCCATACCCAGCCAAATAGAGTGGCTGAATTAGGATTTATAAATAACTTTTACTGAAATTTTGCTTAATAAGTTTTAACTCAGCCGGACTATTTGGCTGAGTATTTGTAAGTTGCTCGACTCCGACCGAGAAGATCTTGGGTTCGAAACCCTCTTCGGCATAATGATTAAAAATTGCAAATTGAACGTACTGGTGAGTGACTTGAACCGAAAAGTCGTGCCCATAAATACATCATTATACATGTATACGGCAATCTTCCCGCCAACATGATTATATTTTCTTTCCGTCCCGCTAGATTTCGAGAGCGTCAGGAGAGAGGCAAGGTTGCCCTTCTTGAGCCGGCAAGGGTTCCGTATTAACAAAAAACGGAAATGGAAGAGCTCCAAGCGGAAATTTGTTTTGCTCAGAGTTGCCTCTCTCTTGACACTAACGACATCTCGCGGATTTAAACAAACTGATTAATTTGGGCGGGAAGGTTGAGGTATACAATAAGCACGGCCTGTATAAACCCGTGTTTTATAGACTGTGACAATAAGGGATCACCAGTAAAATATTTAAAAAAAAATCTATTTTAAGAAACGGCATGAAAAGGAGGAAATTCTTAGCTCTTTAATGTTGTTTCCCTCTTACTTGTGACTATCCCTGGCGAAGTATCGAGCGCGTATGTGTTGAGCATCCCTCCGCAGAAGAAGGAGCCGTGGACCTTGGCCGCCGCGTTATCCGCGATGTATGGGACGGGCAGCATGATGAAGGTAAATGGGCAGAGCGAGTGCTAACAGAGGAGGAATAATGATGTCAAAAGGATGTAAGAAGAGTAAAATAAGTTTAGATGACGACGTGTTTAGTTCCATTGTTTACCTCTGATGCCCCAGATGAAGTCTGAGTCATCCCGTACAGGTCAAACGTGTTCATTCCTCCAATCACGGGACTCTGGCTGTAGTCGATCTTGCAGTAGCCTGTAAAGGGGACGTATTCAATAAAAGAGCTTTTGGCATGCAAGTAATTCACAATAATGTACCATAATATGTTTTATTAATTAACCGGTTATTTTTGTATGTTTCCCCATGATTGCATTGAACCTATTAAAGATTAATACACTCACCCAGTTCTTGTCGGAAACACGTCTTGTAGTTCTGCTTGTCGAGTATCGAGATTGGGTAGTGATACGTCTTGAATGTGCCGGTTGCACCCGTGAAGTACTGGGTGCAGCCAAAGGGAGCCCTGAAATGTTAATTAAGTCACATGGGTAACTGATCTGGAAATCCGATCTTACTTGCTTAATGAGTCACATTCATAGTAAGTGACCTTGATCTTGTATGTCCTTGTGGCCGTCGCTGATCCAAAGGTGAAGGAGAGAGAGCCGGCGGTGCCAGAAGCGCCGGTGTCAATGAACACTGGAAAGGAGAAATGTATCCGCACGGCAACAGAGTGTATCTAAATTTTAAGCTCCACTATTTCTAAAGTTTGTAATCTCATTATGGTTACAATTACTTTTGCCGGTACAATTGATACATAAGAGTACGTCCTAAAATACTAGGAACTGGCGTTACCAGTAACTGAAAAATATTGAATACATGTATTAGATCTACTACAAGTCAAAGTTAAACTTCTAGATTACTACAGGGTGATCCAAATTATTTGTGAAATTTAAAACAGTAGTATTTTGGACATGGAGTAACATATAAAATATATTTTAACACCAAAATGTAGATCAAAAAGAGCATTTTTGTGTGGTAGTTTTATATTTTAATTAGAGCCCAATACCACTGTGTCTATAACAGTTGCAAGCTTTCCTATCATTTTCCTCTTTTCCCCATTTCTTGACGGGTCAAAAATTAGACATGTACCTTTGCTGCCCATTCTGGAGCTCAGACATGAATCCATTAAATTTTTTTATATTGGGCTATGATCATAAGGTTCTTTTATTTTTTTTGGATTAACTTAGCATCATTTTTGAGGACATTATTAGTTTGGTAGCCTACAAATACATCCATGCAACACCACAAAGTGAGTGGAAAAGAGAATTCGTTTCACCATTGATAAACTGTTGCACATTTTAAGCTATAAATAACTTTTTTGATCAATGGCTATGAAAAATTGACAAAAACAGTTGAATTTTCATGTTTAAAGTGTTTAAAAATTATTCCTCAGGTTACAGTATGCACACATTTGTAGTATAAAGTTGCAAGTGAGCTGGAAAATACTTCATAAAAGGGGAAAATAGTCCTTGTCCTATATGGAGTAATTTGACTACTTGAAATGAGATTTTGCAAGGGGTGATTGTATGGTTATAAAAATGCTCTTAATTAGCTACATTCTGGTCTTTATATTATTTTGTTATCTTTTATAATATAGAAGATATAGCTGTTTTAAATTTCACAGTTAATTTGGATCACCCTGTACGAACAAGAACACTTTTAAGGCCTGAAGCATATGATAAGTTAATGATGACCTCTTACTGCAGCTTGATCACTATAAACACTTTGAGTGAATGACTCGAGTCCTCTGAGAATTCCCCAGACGGACGTCGATGAGATTATCCTGGAGGACACATCAGTAGGATGGAGCAGCACCTCATCTATAACATAAGATTGCATATACATTGTCTTGTGTATATCTATAAACTCACATGACTCTTGCATCCCTTCCATTGGCCACGTCGGACACCCATCCTCCCTCTCGAGCACGAGCGTGACCGAGTCGAGGAATCCCTGATGGAACGGGTCGGATTTGAGATGCGGCAGCTGCTTCGACATCCGCTTCCTTTTGGCCACCGACGGCTTCGATGTGGACGCGGCGTCGTTGGGGAAGAGGCGTTGGAGGAAGCGGGTGAGGGAGGTCGTGAGGACGGAGCATTTGTTGGCGTGCTCGTTTAACTGGAAATATTAGATGCTAAATAGTATCTAAAGGTACATGGTATAAAGGTGGATATGAATAATGAAAATGTAAGCTAGAGACTCGGCCGTCCATAGGATATTTCGTTCCTGTATTCCAATAAAATATAATGTATTGTTAAACATGCATTTTGTTTTATCCAAGCGTCCTATAACTTATAGGACGCTTGGTTTTATCCACTTGTATCTCAAATATAATAATAAAGCTCATTTATCCCAAAAAATCCTAATAGCACAAACTTTGAATGTATTGGAGAAATTACTTTTTTGACAGAAGAGCAGTCTGTAGCATTCGATTGCATTTTTTTCTTGGGTCCGAGACTTAAGATTGTTACAGTACATATGAAACGGAGCGATACTTCACATCGACAGGTTTTTTCAAACACGTCTTTTAAGAGGAGGTGACGGAAAGGCCCAAAAACACAGTAAACTCAAGAAGAAATATCATAACTACTCACTTGAAATTGAAACACTGCCGGATCAATCTGGAAGAACTGATTCAACTTCTGCTGAAAGGCGGGCTTTGGCCAGATCTCCCCCTGAGTCCTTGCCACCCACGGCCCCGGTCGGATCGGCCTCGGCTTGAAATCGTCCCCCTTTCCCCTCACAACGCCCGTCCACACCATGACTAGAGCAATTAACAAGAGAAACCTCCTCATCGCACGTCTTAATTTCTTCACCGCTTCGCATCCAAATTGCGACTGAAATCACACAACAAGAGAAAGTGTTGCTAGTGTGGGAAAGTTTGGAATTCGACCCACAGTGTGGAGCGGGGGAAATGTACGAATCAGCAAGTCACACTTTGAGTATAATTGCAACTCTTTTTACACACTTCTGTTGGGTACAAATGCTGATAAGGATATAAATATTCGCATTTAGCTATCAAGTGAAGAGGAGACAATTGTGTAGATATGACAAGATAAGCGGGAACAAAGAGCATATAAATTGCGTTATTATTTTTGCCATGCATATAACGGCGGATGCTGTAAATGCGTGCTCCACATTTTTATGGCCATGTGCATGTAGTAGCAGCAACGTCTATATAAAACAAAAGAGGCCTTGAACGTAAATAACAACAATGGGGGGAAAGTGATTTTCTCTTTTCATCAAATATATTATGACCAGATTATGGCTAAAATAATAATAATAATAGGGCGGGGTACGTGGCTCAATTTTGATATTTTTATTCGTCAATGGATTTGACGAAAGGAGATTTCGGAATGATAAACACGTTTATTATTCGAGTATTCTATGTGAATTGTGAAGCCGTACTTTACTGTCTAAATTAAAAAAAACTTATCTACGGGTTCTCTCCTTAAGACCCCTGTAGACTATAATAAATTGATAATCACTGATATTTTAAACTTTTATTTCTTACATCTAGATTATTTAAATATTGGTTTAAATTGTATCAATTCAATGCCGCCATCATTCCCTTAATAGTTTCATCCAAGAATAGGCAATTCTTTTCCAATACTACATGAATGCGCAATAATGTCCCTTTGTAATTGGCAAGTTTTACGCTAGTCATGTCATTCGTATCTATAATGAGCACCATTTCACTAATCGAGAGAATGCCACACAACATGCATGTGTTACTGGAAGAAATGACTGCAGTGGTCAGGTGGTAATCATATATTTTGCTGCCAACAAATAATAAAAAAGTATAATATACAAGATAAATTAAATATTTCTGGATACAGCGCAATGTACAATCCAATGAAGTCTTAAAAATGTTCCCATTCTACTGGCTTCATCCAAAAAATAACAAGGACTTTGTTTTCCTCAATTGAAATTATACATTTACTTTTGCAATATTTCCACATCTATAACTTTTACATATCATCAATCAAGTACAACTCTCCTTGTTATATATTTAGTTGCTTTATTACGCTCCTGCGCAACTGTACACACTTAACTATACGATATTGGAGTATATACACAAGTCAGGACAGCCTAAACTCCTGGCATTGATAAATAGTAGGTAAGTATTGGGGTTGTCTGTTCTTCTACCAAAGAGGAAATTATTCCATTATTGGTTCCAGTCATAAAGCTGTCTCAGGGTTAATCAGCATTCTGTCATGTGTAGTGACAAGACTGAGTGCTTAAAGAGCTAAACGGGGGCTATATTATAATAAAATGGCCATAACGTGACTTGCTTGTTTTGCCCATGCATATGCATGTAGAGCAGAAGTGATCCTTAAGAAATCCAGTAAACCATGGTCATGTGCAAGGGCAAAAGTTTGCCAGATGAGGAATACAGACAATCCTGGTCAGAGGCTGGAAGGGAATTTTGTGAGAGCACAAGTTTGCATGGTTGGGTACACTGCTGGAAGAAGGACAAACCTGGTCGACACACTATTGGTTGGATAACTGTCATTATGGTTTCTAATGCTTTTATCCTGGCTGTGCTAATTTTCAACTTTCAAGTGACATAATGCACTAATAATATTTTAGTTCAAGAAATAACTAATATTTACTTTAGGAGTTTTCTAATGCTACTGTTGCCTTCAATGTTGAAACACCAACATATCCACTGGATGAAGTATTCTTTCCATCAATGGTCATCTGTAACATGAACTCTCTGAGGAAGTCTTTTATTCACACTCTGCTCAGAGACCCCGACCTAGAGGAATATGGCTTTCATGAGCTGATGTCAACAATTGACCAGGTATTTGTCAAGGGTCAGAATGAAAATCTAACCCCTAGACAGATGGCTGTTGTGAATGCCGTAGTAAAGTCCACAGCATATGATGAATTATTCTCCAACTTTAAACATCATGTGGAGGTCTCTAAGCCTGAGGGGGATACTGTTACTGATACTAGATTCTTCAGATTTCATACCCTCAATGGGTCAGATCAATTGTCAGATCTTCAACAGATAAAGAGAGATTTTGTGCCAGAAATTGCCGCTCAGTTCAGGCCTGGAGAGCTACTGGCAGCAGTTAGCTTTGCTCATTATGGGGTCTACACTGAATATGGCTTTAGCACAGATATAAGTGAAACTTGCTTATGGGTGACACCAATTGTGAAGGATCCACCCGGAGAGGATAAGGAGGATTTTAGGTAAAAATATAACAACAACAATCAAACCTGAATGGTGCTTACATTCTATCTACAGCTCTTATGAACCTCAATCCCACAATGGTATCAACAATGGCTTGCAACTGTTATTGGATGCAGAGGCTTATGATTATGCTTCAACAGTAGCAGGAAGTGAAGGATTCACTTTAGGTGTGCTTCACCATTTGGATATTCCAATATTGAAACACACAGGAATCAACATAGAGACTGGCCAGTCAGTGCGGCTGGCAGTCACACCAAGTTTGGTTGATACCACAGCTGCATGTAAGAGGAGGTTTGATCCAATACGGAGACAATGTTATTTTGATGATGAGATTGAGCTAGTGCATTTCCCAGAAGAAGATGGTTATAGGTATGTAAATGAGAGCTATTTCAACTTAATTTATTTATCTTAACAAGATTATGCTCCCAAAAAGGTACAATATGGCCACTTGTTTGTATGAGGCCACCCTACAAACTGTCGAATCAACTTGCAATTGTACTCCTGTAAGTTTCTTACAGGTTGCAAGTAACTTTCCAGCTTGTGAGGGCAGCCAAAAGAAGTGTATGAGAGATATGATTGATGATATTGGTCATGTCAGGGATGTTAAAGACAATGGAGAAACTAAGGAGTGCCTGACCAATTGCAAAGATCAGCTTCACAAGTTCCTTGTTTCACAGGTACTTCAGAGTAGCAGGGATTCAACTACCAAAAATATATTTTCATCCATTTTAGGCTGTCTTTCCAAATTACTATTCATTCTTAAAACAGCCAGAGTTTTGCATTGTTCTTGATAAATTGAAGAGATCATGCCTTGGTGATCGCAGAGAGAGCTTATCCCAAGCCCAGCCAGATCTCTGCAATCTTATTGACAAAGTCATTGATGCAAAATTGACATGCCTCCAAATTCAGGTTTGCCACAATAAAATATACTTGCATTTTCTGCATGAGCCGTGTAACATCAATTATGTGTATGTTACACTGTCGCATGCTTGTTCAGAATGCTCTGAGAATTTGTATAATGTTTATAATTTATGCATCTTCTCTGCACCATCGACCTCAGGACAAACTGAAGGCAGGTCTTCAAAATGAAAATCATCAGGTTAATGACCTTTCCTTATCGTGTTTACATTTAGAAAAAATGACAACAGTGTTTCCGTGCATTTTTAGATTGGCAATCTCACTACAACTTACAACTTTTTAACTCCCTTGGCCTCTGAGATCAGCCGATATGCCCGTGGTAATATGGTCCGACTCAACATGTACGTCCGGGAACCCTATGTGACAAAGCACATAACGGAAGAGAAGATTACAGAGATCAGTTTTGCTGGGAATGTTGGTGGACTGGTTGGTCTCTTCAGTGGGTTCAGTTTCATAAGCATGTTTGAGGTACCACAACTGAACATATTTATGACAATAAGTCAATGTTTAAAACACTCTCTTTTTAACCAAAGGTGATGTATCTCATATTCTGTGGTCGGACGGTTAAAAGAGTAAAAGACTCAGCAACTTCACCCATCAGAATCATCCACAAAAGTAAAGTCATGCCAATGGTTCGGTAGTAGACAATGTGGTATAGTTTCAAATGTATTTTTGAGAGATAAACAGTAAAAGAGTAAATGCGGGTTCAATATGATGAATAAAGTTTGTTATTTTTACTTGCGTTGACTGCTAATGTAACGGCGGAATATCTATATTACATGTCAATAATCTGAGAAAGAAATGTGGATAATTAGACGGAGGCAACACATTTAGTTCGAATCCTAGTCCACATTTAGTTTGAATGGGGAAGATAAGCAATACTGCAATGCTGCAGTAGGGCATAATATCGAATATTTTCTGAAGTCTGAACTAGTTCGAACTCAGGTGTGCACAAGTTCGACAAGGGAGACCAGAATGCACTAGTTCGAACTCAGGTTTGCAATAGTTCGAACTTAGGTATGCACTAGTTCGACAAGGGGACTCTGGCAAGCAGTTAACAGTGGTAATTCATCTCATTGACATATACATTGAGATGAAGCACTTTCTTTATAATACTATGGGCCTACTTCCCCCTAGGCCCTGAAATGCCGAAAAATTGCATTTAGATGGGAATTTCAACAGTGCAAAAAAACTTATTAAAGGGAACTGGGTAAATTATACAACTTCCTTGAGAAACTAAGTTTTCTGCTTCAGGCAGCAGAGTGTAATGATTTTTCCTGCAGTTATGAGTTCTCTGTAACATGTAAAAAAAGATTTTAAACACGATTTTATAATTTTTATATTCCTGTGTTTAAACCCACTACCAACGACACAACAACATTCTTAAGAGTTTTCTTTCCAATGAAATCATATTTTGTAATAATTGAACATTAAATTATGACATATATTATATCAAATGAATTCTAGAGCTCTATATAATTAGTATAGACTACAAAAAAGTATAATGTTTCCTTGGCAATTCTACTCATAATGCATAATGTTATGTTTTCAAATTACTGAAGTGCAAAAAAGATTCAAAATATGATATACTACTGCTAGCATATTTCAAACAAGTGAACAACCTTTAGTTAATTTCAAAATATTGCCTACACCTATATTGGTTCGAACTAATGATCTACTCCAAAATGAATTCGAAATAGTGCATAACAGCAGTTCGAACTATTGAACTACCTAAAATGAAATTCGAACTATTGGCATACCTTGCTGGTCGAAATAATATCAACCCTAGTTCGAACTAGTGCTTCACTTCCCCATTCGAACTAAAGATGTACTAAGATTCGAACTAAGTGGTGGACGTCAATTAGACGTTATCCAATGAAAGTATATATGCATTGAAGTTATCTATATATTTGAAAGAATGTTACTTGATTAAATATGTAATAAATATGTAATAAGTATATATTTAGAGAAGGGCCGTAGCTCAATTGGTAGAGCGCCGGGCTTGGGCACACAACACTGATCGGTCGTGGGTTCGATTCCCCGGCGGTGCTAC
>LR141605.1:0-12167 GCA_900659605.1 Tisbe holothuriae | reverse complement strand
CATGGGGGCGGCTCTGGAAGGCGTCATGGTGGCTATAGAAAGAGGGCTGCTGATGCTGAGCCCGAGGCTGAGGCCGAGCCTGAGGCTGAGGCTGGATTCTATGCTGCTGCTCCCTATGCTGCCTACGGCTACGCTGCCCCTGTTGCCTATGCTGGCTATGCTACCTATGCTGCCCCCTACGCTGCCTATGCTGGCTACGGATATGCTGCCCCTTACTACGGTGGATATGCCACCACCCACCTGGTTGGAAAGAGGTCTGCTGAGGCTGAGCCCGCTTACGGCTACAGCTATGGCCGCCGTGGATATGGCGGCTATGCCGGCTATGGTCGTACTTATGGTGGCTACAACCGTGGCTATGCTGGCTACGGTTATGGACGTCGTGGATACTACTGAAGAACTCAAAATTGGAGAGGTGCCACTGCAAAACAAACTCAAAACCTTTTAGCTTTCATTCTGGAGTAAATAGAAGAGATATATAATTGGCTGCAAATGTTGTTCATTGTAAGACATGAGCTTTAATAAAGACATTCAATAACAAGTATGTGGTACATTTGCTATTATTATCCGGTAAAAGGACCAACTTAACCTTAATATGTATATTCTCCTAAAATGTAGCCAAGTACTTTTCTATATGCATGTACATATTGCGACCCTCAAATATAGAGATAAGAGGGCTCCCAGCATTTGAATGTCTTCATCTTTTTTCAAGTTTCTTAAGCAGGGCTGACTTCTTACACCAATTTTGGCTGATCTGGCTAATCCCATTTTCATTTGCCGCAAGGACAAAGTTTACTTCAGTCATAGAAGTAAAAATTGGCCAATTAGCCCACATGACGAAGTGGGCTAAATTTGAATTTATGTAATGTTCATCTTTAGAGTAATATAAATATAATATATCTGACCCAATTTTCATTTCCAAAAGGACTTACTTTATGCAAAATGGCCAAAAATTTAAGCATTAATGAGACATCTTAGAAAAAAGTATTGCGACTTCCTCATGTGGGCTACTAGGCCAAAATTTACTACAGCAACTGAAGTAAACGTATAGGTCTTCCCATTTGAAAACAACATGTCAGATTAATTTTATCTTGGGTATATTCTATCTCATAGCCATGTTCTATGGCCACAATAAAGGATTTAGCAATCAGAATAGCCCAAGGCGTATATATTAAGAAAGGTTGGGCAATGAAAATCATCACAGTTCCGCATTTCTCTGCAGCTGTCATGCCTGTATATGAGTCATTGAAACGTGAGCGGTCTCAACCAATCAGAGAGCTCTCACGTCGCTCACACAATGCACGAAATTCATTGGTTCTCACGCTCACGTGACATGACAAAGTATGGTTTTGAAAGATGAGAAAGAGTTGAAGAGTAGAATTCTATATTAAGTTTTAATGCATACAATGATGGCAGCATTAAAACAAGAATGAAAACGGACTGGAAAAGTTAATCTTTTAGATTAATTGCTTCCAGCAAAAAGAATGCAAAACATTGATTGCAATGTACTTGAACATATATTTTCTACTTATATGCGTGTATGAAGTTGTACTGAGCCATGGAGAACTTGACTGAGCTTAGAAAAGAGAGAGGGTTGTTCTCAGCCCGCTCACACAGAATGAACCTCCCGTATTAAGTAAAATGGTACACTGCTCTACCTCTATTACTCTATATACCTTGGTTTTGACCAAATGTCACTTGCGACGTTTTTCGATTTCCTTGTGACAGTCGACTTCAGTCATATCTAGAGTTACAATCGTTAGATTAAGAAACTATGAAAGGAATATGCGTTAAAGCTAAAATAATATCATATTGTAGCATATTAGAAATAAACCCAAAACTTGAAGTTATTCTATCATAAATTCACTAATTGTCTTATTTAATGTGTTCATTTAAATAATGAAAACAATGTACAGTTTTCTCGATCTCGTACGTTCCTTATTAACATTCAGGAAATGATATTTTTGACCATCCCTGGTTGGTTTCATGTCTATACAATGCTGATTAATATTCATCATTTAAAATACATTGGCAATAGTGTGTAATACTAACCAATTTCCTAAGCTTGAATAATATCCAAGAGTTAAAAATATGTTACTTATTTCCTGAAACAGAAACTTTTTCACTCAGATATATTCTACGCTAGTATCATGAGTAGTATGCAACGAAAGCATATTATATCCATCAATGATTTTCTAAGTGGATCAATTTGAAACTCAATGGTAGCTTGCATATGCTTAAAATATGAAATTAAATTAACTCCCTTGAAATAATGGAGATCATTTGAACTATATTAAACATTGTAAGCGCAAGAAGTCAATGACCATTTACAAAGAAGCACCGAAGCGACAAATAAGAACACAATCAAAAGTCATGATCTTGATTAAACCGTTTAGAATGGTGTCAAATCGTGAAAGTTATGTTTGTCGATCAAAAGTCAATATTGTTGCGCTTGATTCATCGATATGAGACAAAAGACATTATGAGGGAATAAAATATGGAAGGGTAAGGACTTAGCGATACGCAATACGCAATTTGCTAAAATTTGCTGGAGGTGACGGATCTTGCCCAAATTTTGATAACCCCCAAACGTAACGACAGGCATTCAGAATCTACCCATAAAATGCCAAAAAGTCCACAAAAATCCGAGTTAGGAAAGTTTACTTTTACAAGGGTGGATACGCAATACGCAATTTTCTAAAATGGACTGTGGACGGTGGATTTAGTTTATGTTTTGGTAATCATCAAATGTAACGATGAGGAACATTTCCTTACTTCACAAAAAGCTGCTCTGGTCATCCCTTCTTGAGGTATACAACCGTATCGTCCCCTAGATACGCAATTTTCTAAACTGGTATGTGGCCTATTGATTTGTTTCCTATTTTGGTAATTGTCCAACGTAACGGTAAGGAACATTTTGTGTGCATTTGGAAAACTCTTCTTAAATTATAAGGCTGACTATATATTCACTGGAAATGCAAGAGACTATATAAGTAGAGCTACTAGCTAGACTGCTAGAGGTCTTTTCAGGAAACCTCCTAAGGCGAGACAGTGGGGAGGAAAAGTACGTGAGAGAGTAAATAGTGGCCAGCAGGTGCTCAAAAATAGTTGCCAGTGGCTCTCAAAATATTGTTATCAGTGGCGCTCAATAAAGAGCGGAGGGACTGTAAACGAGAAAAAATACCAACTGAAAATTATTTATTAAAGATCTCTGTTGTAACTAAGATCTTAAGATTAAAATAGTTTATGTCAGCCCTTCTTATGCAAGTAGTAACTAGGGTGGAAACTCGAGCTACAAGTTGTACGCAACTTCAGTAATCAACTCGAGCAGATGTACATCAACTTAAAACGACTTGAACTCAAGTTTTGGAGCAGAATTAAAAAGTTTGTTTTTATGTGAGTATTGACTATTAATTGCGTTCAATCAAGGTAAATGGTAAAAAAATCAATTAAAAGAGGGTAATAATTTCATATATTACTGTTAGTTAACAATATTTAGGCATTAATGCAATAAATTTGACTTTCTGAAACAAGGCAATAACATTAATGAGTGGTGTTTCATCCTGTCTTGGTGCATAAATAAGTTTCACGATCCTAGAATGAATGTCTTATGACTTTATAAGTGTAACATAAACTCAGAAAAGTAACTTGTAATTTGCAACCATAGTAGCTGCTGCTGCAGAAGTTTTATAACAAAGTTATTGTTTTATATTTGTATTGAATTATTGTAGATTAGATTCTTATAATATATATTTATATTATTTTCAATGTAACCTAATGGTGCACACGCTTTAAATATGTAATTATCATCATTATTTCCCATATTTAGGTACTTTAATGCATGCATTCTATTACAATTTGTACTACCAACGTTTACTAAACAGCAACAACTTGTGTCTAAGTCATTTGAAGTCGACTTAGGGCCCTCCAAAAGGAGTTTAACATTTCGACCTGAGCGTTCCATCCTAGTACAAACACATTAAACACTAGATTTTCAAACTTTTTATCATAGTTTCTTTTTCATCAACAGCTATAAGAGGAGTTTATGTTTAAACTTGTTCAAGTATGAATTATGAAATTGATCATCCCTGCATGACCCTGCGCGCAGCTGCGTCTGTTAGCTCAGAGAACCAAAATGCCTGACTACCTGCTTAGCAATTCTTTTTACATATTTACATCATGGACATCTTTACGTTAGAGAGACTGGGAGCGGGATCGCGGGACAACAAACAAATTGACCTTGCAGACTATTTTGAGTGAGTTGCGTATCCTCATAATTACGAACCCCATAACTCTGGTGCTAGGTAACTTTTTACCGTTTTAAGGGTATTGTATAATTGGCCGTCATTACGTTAGGAGCTGACAAAAATTTGAGGTCCTCACGCCTACCCTAGCCAATTTTAGCAAATTGCGTATTGCGTATCCAGTGTCTGTACATGCCCCTTCCTATAACTTGGGTGCTATACAACTTTGAATAAATTTAATTATAGATTATGAATGAGTGTCGTTACGTTTGGGTCTGACAAAAAAATCAGACCATTCTGACCCACCTAGCCAATTCTAGCGAATTGCGTATTGCGTATCACTAAGTCCCTACCCAATATGGAACCATATACCAAATAAAGGCCTGGAAAAAGGACATATTTCCAATAATATATTGATTGAATTGTACGATTATGTTATCAGCGCGGCGGAATACTAAGGAAGATTATGTGTGCCTTTCAATTGTACTAATCAACAACATATATCAGCAAGAAGAGATGATTACAACCATGATTTGTGACCGTTTTCAACGGAAGTTTAACCTTTTCTTATCGAAGAAGACCGACGGTAATAAAATAGTTGTACAACATCTAATTTAATTGATGACATTGCGCATAACTTATGCAGCTTTGTTTCACGGGGTAGGTTAAGAATGTGAAACTTTTTTCGGCAGCTGCATTTCACAATTACCCCAGTTTGTATTTAAACATGCTCATTTATTTTTGATGTGTCATTTACAGTCGAATAAATCGGAAGATTCTTTGACACTGCAATTACCGTGATCTAGATTTAAGAAACGACGTATTTGTTCGTGATCGATTGTGTGTTATGTGAAAGATTTATGTTGATAATTGCATATTATGAATAACTCATCTGGATATTTGTTAGAGCGTAATTAGTTACGTGTGGTTGATTTGAATAAACTAATTTCTTATGATATACGATATCTCCCTCATTAAAAGTGCATTAGAATTGATTTGTGGTATCTAATTCGGAGTGGCAATATTTTATAACAAAACGCGACAAAATCGCTATAAAAGCAAAACACAACTAAAACCGTCAACTTAACAAAGATATAATATACAGAGTAGCAAAACGTATCCAAGTATGCATATTTTTTGCGAAGTACCATTTGAGCAAAAAATGGTTACAAGTTCATGATTAGAGTATAATTTTAAAGTTTCTTGTGAGCTTTGATAGTGTAAGTTTTAAATACTAGGTCCCTAAAGCTGTAGATGAGGGGGACGAGACAACTTTAAGGACACGTCAGGGAAAAGAGGCTCAATAATCCAATACTAGTCACTGTGGCTTACAGTAAAACTTAAGAGTTTTATTCCAGTGTATTCGCTTCGGGGTGTAGAGGGAAAGTGAAAGAGGAAAAGGGGAAAAACCGGAAAATGGAGGACGGAGCTCAAAGCTGAACTGAGAGCTCAGGAGAAGAAGAATAGGGAAAGGAGAAGGGAAGGGCTGAGACATTTGAGTACAATATAACTCAGTGCATATTAGATTCTTTCTCCAACTCTTTTCATAAATGTCATTGATTCTCCATTGCAATTCACAAACGTATAATATCTTGGTTACGAATACGGTCACAGGATATAAATGTATTGAATTAAAGTTATGGATCTTAATGTTGTTCAAAGGAGATTGACATTTTCTTAAACGGAAGTTGAAAATTTCAGGAAAGCAGCTTGCCTGTTTAAGAAATGATGTTATAACATTTACTGGTCCCCAAATTATTCCGATATAATGATGTTATTGTACAAGATGCCAAGAAAAATAATATCAAAGTAAAATGATCCGAGTATTAAATCAGTAAACCACTGTGCAATTCTATGATGAGCCGTTCACAAGCAGATAAATTTCTAAGAGACAATGAAGATAGCCGCGGTTAAGCCCTTGAGTATGAAGATTCATATTTCCCGCCAAATTTTTCATGCTTCCTACCTAGAATATAAACGTTCCAAATGCTAAAATATATATTTAGCGACCCTAGCCCCGGTAAGAATTAATTCAGTCTAAGGACGATCAATGACACAAAAAACAGTATGGGTAAAAGTTACATTTCTTCAAATATATTTACGGGTTTTAAATCTAAAAATAGTGTTAAAAATGAGGTTTTATAACATAGTTTTGATCAAGCGTCCTATAACTAAAGGTTAAGTCAGGAAGTTTGTTGTCGGAAATTTTTCCATCATCATGGGGAAAGAAAGTTGCCACTTTCAGCCAATAGCAGCATCGCAAGCAATCAGGAATCAGCCAATAGAAATCAAGATAGGGTCTCCGTCCTAGGAAAATATGTATATGATTTATACTTAAAATGTTATGGACTCTTCTTAGCAAATTAAGAGTTATAGAGTCTGAATAAATCTGTATTAATATTACGAAACTTAAGCATAAAAGTATACAGTTTAAAACACAAACAAGTAAAATTGTGCTCTTTGAAAGACTGATTCTTTAATGTTGCAAGCGTCCCTACATCCTCCTGCAAGAAGAAGGGATCCTTCTTCAATGCTTAAGAAGCAAAAGTTTAGTAATACTAATCAATTAAATATATGTAGTTAGAACTTCCTTAGGCATTATTTATTTGCATTTAAATGTTTAATTACAGGATATATATTACGTAAATTCAAGTAATCAAGCAAAAAACGATATATAATAAGAAATTTCCCTTGATATCAAAATTTTAGTGTCGTCCCTACTCGTGAGGCGTGAGGCATCAAAACATAAACAAGTGTTCTAAGGGGTGACTGATTGGGCTCAAACGAACCTAATAATAGCAAAATGGCACCATTTCGACATTCATTGGATCAACAAGGAAATTTTAAGGTTATATATTCATTATTTTAATCAAATTTGCAATATTTTGGAATTCGGACTTATTAATTATGTTCTGTTTTGAAGATTTTTGTGACAAAATTGGCCTCTTTTCAAATAACCCAAAAAGAACCCTGAGTCGGTTAATTTTGAGTGGCTGAGTGCAAATATCAAGGCAAAGTGCAAGCACATCTTCCCCGCCAACAGCATGCCGTCCATCTGTGCCATCCCCAAGTGCATCTCCAACAAGCATCGTAAAAGTGAGTCTTTCCATGTGCTGCCATTGGACCCGGTCAAGAGAAAGAAGTGGTTGAGTGCGTGCGGTCTTGTTGAATCAGGCAGTGTTATTATTCGAATCTGCAGCCGGCACTTTGTTGATAAGGACTTTACACGGGTCTCTCCACTGAAAGGAACCGGAAAACCTCCTCAGCGGTGGCGCCGATTGAGGGCATCAGCTGTTCCTTCTTGTCATCTGGATGATGCCCCATCATCAACAGCTTCTTCCAGACCTTGCGTCGTTCTCCCCAGGCCTACTTCTCTCTCAGCTGCTCCTGGTTTGCAATGGGTTGCCATTCCTCCCGCCACTCTGTCTCCAGTCGTCACTTTGTCTTCAGCTTCCCAAGCATCGTCTTCCTCTGCAACTGCTGCGTCCTCTTCCTCAGCAACCGCCGCATCCTCTCCTTCTGCAACTGCCAATTGTCGGTCTTCTATTTCTTGTTGTGCCAACCATGATCACTCGTATGCAAGGAAGTCCATGAAAAAGTCCAACTCTGGAACACAAACAGGACCTGATATTGAGAAACGACAACTTCAAAGGACTTTGAGAAGCAAAAATGCCCAAATACGGCAACTCCGGGCTCAACTGCATAGGAAACTTTCAAAAACCCAGGAGAGGGCAATTGCAAGGCGTGTTTTGCTTCAACATTATAGTAAAGCACAAACTGAGATGATCCTGGGAAGTCGAAAACAAGCTCGCTCGTGGTCAAAAGATGACATTTCCACTGCTCTGACACTGAAATATTGTTCTCAGAAAGCCTACAAGATGATCCGGTCACTTAAACTGTTCCCTCTTCCCGGAATTTCAACATTAAACCGCTGGGTCCGCTCCTTTGATGTTAAAGTGGGAATTCAGAGTGACATTTTGGACGTGGTCAAGACATATTGTTCTGGAGAAGACGTGTCAAAACTGGCCTCCTTATGTGCCCTGTCTTTTGACGAGGTCAAAGTTAGTGAGCGCATTGTGTATCATAAGAAGCACGATTGTGTCTATGGGCCTCATAAAAATATGCAAGTGGCAATGCTTCGTGGTTTGACATCAAAATGGAAGCAACCTGTGTATTTTGACTTTGATCAGGCAATGACGCCAGAAATCCTCAATTCCATCATCTCAGCAGCTGAAAGTCGTGGTCTGAAGGTCATGGTTGTGGTAAGCGATATGGAGGCTTCCAACCAAGGCCTTTGGAGAGATTTGGGGATCAATATTGAGAGAACTTTCTTTGAAAACCCCTGCGACAGTGAGAGAAAGGTTCATGTAATGGCTGATGTTCCTCACATGCTCAAGCTTCTGCGCAATCATGTAATTGACAATGGGCTTAAGCTACCCAATGGTGCAGTGATCAATAAGGAGAAGCTTGCTGGTGTAGTGGAAAAGGACTGCGGTGAATTCAAGATTCTTCCTAAAGTGGTGCCCCGTACTCATTTAGACATGAAAGGAAATGCAAGACAGCGAGTGCGCCCAGCAGCTCAACTCTTCAGTCATCACATGGCAACTGCTCTCCGGATATTGCTTCCCCAAGAAATGGAAGTGGCAGACTGTGTAGAAACAGTTAACAGCTGGTTTGATGTCATGAACTCTCGGATTCGCTTTGGTAGTGTGCCTGGAAAGTCTGCTCTTGGGGAGCATCTTGAGGAACAAACGGCAGTTATCAACAAAATGATTGATCTCATCAGCAGGACTCGTCAGGTTGGAGCCAAGTCTCTGAAACCCTTCCAAAAGGGCATCATCATTGCTTCCAAATCAATCTTGGCACTGTTTGGTGATCTGCAGGAGTATGAGGGGTTCCAGTTTCTGTTCACGTCGCGTGCCAACCAAGACTGCTTGGAGAACTTTTACTCCTGCTGGCGGGGTATGGGCGGACAAGGAGATCATCCAGATTCGGTGGTGGCTATGCAGCGATTTCGAGCATTGGTGCTGGGCAGATCCTCGTCTCTAGTGGTAGAGAATGCTGCTGTTGAAATGGAACCAGATGATATTGAGGGTGTTGATTCTGAGGACAAGGAAGTGTGCATAACTGCGGATCTTTTTGCAACTGCAGGCCAAGGCAAGCTTGTGGACGAAGTTTGTGACGAGATGTGTGAGGAGGATCCAGCTTCATATCCACCGGAAACCATTGCAGACAAATCTTCGGAAGGCTCCGAGGAGCAGCCCTTTGATTGCTCTAAAGAGGGGTTTGCTTACATTTCGGGATACTTGGCGTCACGAGTGCATGAAACTCATCCAGAATTAGGAATATATTCAAAGGATGTGACGGCTGAGCATGTTGACAGTGAATGGATTAGTCAACTCTCCTTTGGAGGCCTGACAGTCCCATCTCGTGCCTTTATTCAAATGGTCAAGCAGATGGAGACTGTGTTCATTCAAATGCATGGCCATGGCACTGGCTTGAGCCGGAAAACAGGGATTGTGAAGAGTCTAAGAGACGAAATTGTCAAGCAACACGCAGCCATCCCAGTGATCATTGTGGAAAAGTTTTCAAAACTTCGAATTTTTGTCAGAATAAAGCAACTGAATGCACAAAAGAATGAGGAAAAATTCAAATCCAGGAACGAGCGGAAAAAGTTTCACTTCATGAATTAAATTAATTTTAAATTGTTTTATATTTCAGATTGTGTCTGCCCGATCATCCCTGAGGGTTACGTCCAAGGATTCCGTGACGACCATGTCCAAGGCTTCCCTGATGGCCATGTCCAAGGCTTCCCTGAAGGCCATATCCAAGGCTTCCCTGATGGCCACATCCAATGCGTCCATGACAGCGACTTCCAATGCTTCCCTGACGGCCACGTCCAAGGCTTCCCTGACAGCCATGTCCAAGGCGTCCCTGACGGCCACGTCCAAGGCGTCCCTGGCGGTCACATCCAAGGCGTCCCTGATGGCCACGTCCAAGGCGTCCACGGTGTCCAATTAGATGGGCTGCCCGACTGCTGAGGAGCGGCTGGTCAAGGCCATTAAAGTACTTAATATTACTACTGCCATCAAGGTTTAAAGAAATGTCAAAAGTGCGAAAATTATCATATCAATAATGCATAAATAATTATGTCAAAAGTGCGTAAATAATTGTTATCTTTTTAATAGTAGTATTTTTATGTAAAAAATATATACGAATGCGCAAAATCTGTTTTCAACTGTATGTCATTATTTTTTTAGGTTGGACGCACGTTCAATATTTAAATAGAATTTGGTTCCTGTACGTCACATAACTGTTTAAAGTGCACTAGTGAGATACTGCAATATCCATGACTTGCAAAATAAGCAATGCTTCATTTATGTGCGTCACTTTCTTCTCTATTTTCAAAAATGCCGCTCATTCTTCCCTTGAAGATTTAAAGCCCTCTTATTGGCTCTTCAGCTCTCGCATCTGATTGGCTAGAAGTGGCAACTTTTTTTCTCCATGCTAATGCGGAATATTACGACAACATTTTTCCTGGTCCAACCTTTAGTTATAGGACGCTTGCCCAAGACCACATTGAAATGACATTACTATTTCATGAAAAGTTAATACATGTGTACTGCGACTTGCATTGATAGTCTCATTTGTCACACCATAGATCACTGCAACCTGCGGTATTCAGTGGTCTGTGGTCACACTTAAAAGTCTTTATTTTCTCATGAATTTTTCCTTTTTCCTTTTAAAGGCAAATAATTGGTTACTTTAGACCCAAATTCCTCTTTCAAGTGCCTTCTATTGCAAAACACAACAAGTCGCAACATATTCTATTTTGACACATTGGATATGACTCAGAGGAAATTTAACCCACTGTTAATTTATTGTAAATTAAAACAAAAATTGTGGCATGTCTCCATAAAACAATAATTATGAAGATTTCATCAATTTATTGTACTTGTTGTAGTGAAGTGTATAAGAAAATGTTTATTTTTGTCATTCTTTTCCTTTTGAAAGGCAAAGTGTTGGTTACTCTAATGGCAAATACCTCTTACTAGAGCCTTCTATTGCAAAACACAACAAGACGCGACATATTCTATTTGACACAAAGGATTTGACTCACAGGAATTTGATTGTAAATTTAAAAAAAATTGTGGCATGTCTCCATAAAACAATAATTGTGTAGTTTTCATCAATGTATTGTACTTGTTGTAGTGAAGTGTATAAGGAAATGTTTATTTTTGTCATTCTCTTCCTTTCAAAAGGCAGCGGCTATACTACATATATTTACTAACATTTAAACCAATGAAAAGGTTTTTTTGCTTAAATGAGTACGCTCGGCCCTAAGAATCCCTCAATTACAACCTAACTAGTTATCCAATTTAAAAAATTCGTCTGGTAGGAAAAGTTCTTGACTTTGAGTTTGTGCTCCAGACATTTACACCGTTTCAGAACATTAATGGTCACTCAACTTCCGGAAGAGGTAAAAATTGATGTTTCCCTGTTTAGGCTGAAATAGTAATGCGCATACTTGTGTTTTATATTAGCAGACTGAGTCAGTGAAGGAACAAAAGGAGACTCACCTCAATAAGGAGATTGATACCCTGAAAGATAAATTGTCCCACAAGGATTCCCTGACAAAGGACTTGACAGAGAAGCTGGAATATCAAATTAGGGAGAAAGAGAAAAGGCTTCAAAAGCTTAAGGAACAACGGAATCTATCTGCTCATAAGTTTCAAATGGAGGTAATAATGTTCTGTCAATACAAAAAAGTGTACGCATATGTAATATCATATGTTTTTTTTTTGTTTTTTTTATTCCCGGATTGCCCCTGGCCTAATCCCCGCTACTTTTAGTTCGCGGGTTTCGGTTTTTTCCAAGGTACTACCCTTTCGGGTTCATCCACCAGGCCGCCTTATGGCTTATCCT
>LR141604.1:0-12140 GCA_900659605.1 Tisbe holothuriae | reverse complement strand
AATGTTCAATGACATATTCAACCAACTCCTCCCTGGAAAGACATATTACCAATGTGCATGCAACTTCAAAGGTATTTAATTGCAACAATTGTGAATACAATGCCAAGACTAAGCATGCACTATTCAAGCACGTGGAATATGTTCATGAAAGAAACAAGATCCATAAATGTTCAGAATGTGAGTATCACACTGCTAGGCCTGGAAACCTCACTAATCACATGACGAATATTCATGATGATGCCAAAGAGTTTAGCTGCGATATTTGCGAATTTGCTACAAAGCATAAGTTGAATTTGGAGGACCATATTTCCAGTGTGCATGAAGGTAAAAGGCCCTATGAATGCACTAAATGTGATAAATTCTTCTCTCGGCAATCCAGCCTGAATTTGCATATTCATTCAGTGCATGAGAATAAAAAGAATTTTAAATGCGATAAATGTGAATACAACAGTGCAAACAGTCGAGATTTGAGACGACATATTACGTCAAAGCATGAGAATAGAAAGCAGTTTTATTGCACCATTTGCAACTATGGGTGCTCCAGACGTACTATATTGAAAGATCATATTGCGACAGTGCATGATAAGAGTGAGTATGCGAAAGAAATTGAAGTTAGAGAACTGATAAAATGTGAAGAGTGCTCGTATGAAACTAGAGAAATGAGGTATTTAACCAGGCATGTGATAAGAAAGCATGAAAATGAGAGACAAAGGGTTAAAAAGCATAAATGCGAAAAATGCCCATTTGAAACGTCAATAAAAGGATATTTACAGATACACATTAAAAGCATGCATAACAAGTAAAGCACAAAAGAAATATAATAAGCAATTTATAATATATTAAACATCATGTCACTTTAACTTGCTCTTTTTTAGAAATACATTTTTATCACGCAATCTTTTATATTATATTAATTTTCTTATAAAACTTAATATAACTCTCAATCAAAACAGTTTATTCAACACTTTCTCCACCTTTGGAACACAATTGCGTAAATCTTCATCAATCTCAGCACTATGGAATGGTATTGGACCATCATCGGCATCGCTTCCTCTGAGCTAGACACATCATCATATTCCTCCTCCTTAGTAGCACCATAGCTGAGTCTCCTCCTATTGAATGGCACGCCCCTCCTCATGGGCGTGACGTCGTTGTCTACCACGCCCTCAGATCCAATGACTGGACTGAACACCTCGCGATCACGTCCAGGCAGGTGGAAGATGAAGGGATCTAAGGTTGGGGATGACATTTTGTAGGAAATTTCTAATGTCACTAATACGTTTAGATCCACGGTAAAAGACTTGTTGTCTTGTTACCTTGCCGAGGTAGTTTTGTCAACTGATAGTCTTATTGTTTGACGCTCGTTTATAAAGGGGATTTTGTTGACAATATTTAGATAATCTCGTCCGCTGTTTGCCTGTAAGTACTCATATAATTGTTTGGCTAAAATGGTTCTAATAAATGCTTTAATTCTCACCGGTCCGTTTAATCCATGGAAGATGACTAACCTCAGCTCCAGGGACATGAATTAGAACCCCTCTTTTGTCAATAAGTCCTTAAAATAGGCCTAAAGATGTAGCTGTACTCCATTTCGCTGATATTAAGTAATTATAACCGTCTAATCATCCCCGCAAAAGAATCTCTTTTCATCCTCCGTCAATCTTAACTGTTGAAGGCCATTCGCTCGATTTAAAAAAGAGCTCGTCACCAAAAAAGGGAATAAAGTTCATCTAGAAGAAAACTAATCTCTCTTTCATTCGGGCTTCTTTTGTTGTCGTCGCCTTGGGCACAATGGGTTCCGCATGCATATATTATAGAACAATGGTTTCGACTTGAAGCCACTGTGTTACGGTTCCCCTTTTTGAGTCTGAAAGTCAAGGTCCCACTGACATAAAAGAGAAGAAGCCGCCAATAGAGACAAGACATGAGAAGAAGAACAGAAGAAAATTCGGGGTAGTTGTAATTATGCCGAATTTAATTTGAAATATTAGTGTCTTTTATAGCTTCCATTCTTGTGAGTTGTATTTAAAGACGCTGATCAGTCTGTTTACAAAGAAACAACTGAATTGTGCATTACATAAATGTTTTTTCTATATTGGTTCCGTACTGCAAAATTCGACATTATTACGGCGCACCATCTAAATTTCTTTTCTAATGATGGTTTCTTTTGAGCGTAAAATGGAGCTAATGTTATTAAGATAGACACTTCGAGGACTAGCATGTGGAGTACACAGGGTATATTTTATCTCCTCTTAATGGACGATAATTCAGGTGTCAATCGTTTAGACCATTTCATTATAATTCCGCGTATACAAATGCGGTAGCGAATTTAACCTTGCTTGTAACGACAAATAGGCTTATTATCTTTTTAAAGTTCCATCCCTAAAATTGTATTGCCAGGCGAAAAAAGAGGTAGCTATAAAACAATGAGGGGGTTGTTTTTCCCCTTCGCAAAAAGTGAATTAGGGGTTGATTGAAAATGGAAATTGTCTTTCGCGGCCTCTGCGACCTTACGAATTTGAGGGTTACTTCTTGGAATGGCTCTATTGTGAGCTTTATAATTTAATGTATTCTGGTAAAATGCCTCAAGTCCTTGCTGAAATCTCCGTTAAAAGATGTTTTCCCACTCTCACTTTCATTGATCCAAACAGGAGCAGACTCCTCTTCTTCTTCATAATAATAATAACAATTAACCCCTGAGCAGTTTTCTCCTCCTTCTCCATTTTTCATGCATTGTCATGTTGTCAGAACGTGCTAATCAGACACTTTTCCCGCGTAATTTCCCGTTCAAATGGTCATAAAGTAAGAAGCAGGGGCGTGATGCCAAAACATATTGGCTAATGGTACGCTTTTGTTATCTAATGAATTGTTGGGAAGAAGCGAAGCGTTTCTGGAAAATAAGAACTGTTGTGGAAGTCCAGCGGGAGTAATCGTTTATGTGGAATTGTTGAAAATTCCAATTATGAATAATATCTATTGAAGCATTTAGGAATATCATTTATAATACTCTCGACGACTACAGAAGCAATTCATACATACTGTATAAGGGCTATTTTAACGAGACGTAGGACTAAAACATGTTTAGCATAATAATAATCGCTTCTAAAATACTGCCGTATCCCTTAACAAGAGCAATATCTCTCATCTGACCACTCTGTTAACCACAGGATACTACTACCACCCGTATGTGTGTGTAACAACACAACAAAATATCGCTTTGCAAATTGGAATCGAGTAATTTCGATATAAATGTGGTTTTAAAAAGTTTCATGATTGTAAAAGAGTTAAATTGAAATTGGAGGTGCAAAATGATTATTTGAATCGGTGGTCTCGTCATATGATTGACTTATATGGGAATTGATTGGTTTCGACAAATATTTTTATTGCAAGAAGTGTTTATTAGTTTGTCAGATGGAATTCAGAAGACAGTTGGCTTGAAGGAAGAAATGTGTTAATGCGAATAATTTAGAGCAATATTTCATTTACATGACGAGGTATGCCTCTAAATCACGATTTAATATCGTGCATTCTAATATTATTAAAGGTCGACTAAAGAAGTTTTCTTTTCTCTCAGTTGGACCCTGACCCTGCAGGAATAAAAAAGACAACGAAGACCTTGCATCCAATAACAAATTTCAGGCCTCGTTTTAGAACATGTATTCTATCACATTATCTATGCATGCAACCACGGTTTAAACCAGTTTTAGGTAATATTTCTTCTAAAACTTTCCTTAATAACTGTAAGGAATGCAGTAATAATGTAATAATAATTACGCCCATCCTTTCTTCACTCTAGAATGATCATCATCTTTTTTACTCTCACCCCATTTTTGCACACAACAAAGGAGAGAGAGAGAGAAAGAGAGAGAGAGAGAGAGAGAGAGAGAGAGAGAGAGAATGAAAAGAGGGCCTCGAAAACGACGTTAAAAAGAAACTCGGAATGATGATCTTGATAATGAAGATCTAAAAAACGTGCATTTTTCGGGGTTAAAGAACAAGATGAATTTTTTAAGGAGAGAATCTAGCATTGACTCCTGCTATACTTGATTTATGAGAGCATTGCTGAAAAATTATAAAGTATTGGTGAAATAGTATCAAATCTACTTCTTTTTAAGGACCTTCTATAACTAAGATATTTTATGGCGCCGGTAGACTTGTTCGTTGTAAAAGAAGAGGAACAAATGGAGGGAGGTGTAGAATGCTAATGTAATAGTCGAAATTCCAAGGATATTTATGTAGAGTAGCAAGAAGGATTTTATGGTAGCATAATTGCTTGCTGTACTGTACTCTCAAATCAAACATGATAGCCTTAGTACACGAGTACGTAAGAAACGTATTCGCCTTAAGCCAGAAAACATTGGAACTACTTCAAAAAGGTAACATAAAATCTAATGGCAGGACAAAGTTGCCCTGAAATATTTGGATAGCTCCATCTTAAGTCATAATCCAACTCTTCCGCCAAAAATACCATCTTATTTCTAGAGTTTTACTACATATAAAAGCCCTTTTCCCGCTAATTTTTAATCCAATTGAGCTCAGATGCGTACTCCAGAAACATTATGATCTCCTCCTCCTCCTCCTTTCCTTGTCGGAGTCGACGCGAAAACACGAATTCTTCATTTCTAAAAAGCGCGCGTGCATTTTTACTCCTCCATCTCGACTCAGTCCGTGTTCAGAAGTCGAGTGACTCGCAAGCAGGCGTTCATGTCTCCAAAGAAATAGATCTTCCTCCTCCTCAAGTGACATATCTTATAATTAGACTGTCATCAAACAAAATGTGAAGTGACGCCTACGTGTGATATAAACAAGGTGGAACTGTCAATGGACTACTGTCACAATGTCTCTGGATACAAGTTGGCTCGTAGTGGAATAATAATAACCTGTAGGAATCCATTGTGCCGTCGTCGTTGCAATAATCTCCAAGAAATTGCTCCAGATTCAAACTTTCACTCTCGCTTTTGTGTCATTTCAAAATGGTTCGTGTCAAAGAATTTGCCAGACCTCTTTCTTTGAAAATGTCATTATTCCGCAGTTTTCGTCGTAAGGCAATAATGAGTCCTGACAATTTGAGACTCTATTAAGCCAGTCAATCATTAATGTAATGCAGGCAGTGCAAAGTAAGATATTGCACCGGTAAAGCCTCTGCAGCTGCTGTAGACGTTACCACGGCAATTAAAGCCACATCAGTTTCTCTTCTTCTTCTTCCCTCCATGACATTCTATATTTATTCTTTGGTCGCTTATATAGGCATTAATTAACCGCCAAAAGCAGGAGAAAGGAGCAGAAAGGGAAACTTTCTTTGTATGACAAATGGACATCAGAAAGACGAAACTTCTTCCATTCTCTCTCGTCTCATATTCTGCGGCTAAAGCTCCTTCCGTATGGGAAAATAAGGAAGATTTTTGACAAATGTGAAACAGAGACACATACGAGAAATATAATCTTTAAAGAAGTGCATACGACGGCACTAAATGCATTTGCTTAGCTGAATTCTGACCCCCCAGTGCCACACCTAACCGAAATGTATTCTCATCACTATACGGCCCTGTTGCCGTGTCTACTGCTGTTGGTGCTGTCAACACAGCTGTCGAGTGGGGACTACAGCGATGTGGAGGACTCTTTGACTGTGACCGCGCCCTCGGCCAGGGAGTACCTCGGGAGGTATGCCTACTTCAGATCGTGGAAGCATAAGAGAAGGATCATTGTCATAAGGTAAGATATATTCAAGTGTATTTGATGCATCTCTAGGAGTATAAGATATTGCAGTAGTTCTCAATCACTGATCCTTCTGTGATTCCCGGGATTAATGCAAAAGCGTGCACAATTGAACTGTTATTGTCTGCTACTGCTCTGGAAAGAGAAAAGAAAAAGAGATCTTCTATTGATAGAGGGTCTGTTTTTTCCAGGAAATATATCAGACAAGTTTGCGGTGAATCCGATTCACACACGATATGAACGTTAGAAAGGCAATATGAACAGTGAGTAATAGTGGCTGCCTAAGTTTGTGATTAAATACATGTAAGTTTAATGCTGTGATCCCTTTACCACGGATATTATGTGCAAGCATATAACGTAAATAAAGTGCATACAGACTGCACACACACAACCACAATGCCCACAAATGAGCTTGTTTTAAGAACATCAGGCGCCGGCAAATGTACAAAAAGTGCCATGCTTGCATACGCAAATGAAGGTTGCGTTCATTGCCATCATCGGGATTAAAGAGGATGTTTCCATTACTTTAATTGTTATTTAGTGCTCGTAACGACATAATTAAAGACATGAGCAACAACAGGTGCACCGATTAAAGAGTGTTTCCGGCTCTATTAAATTACTCAATTAAATGGGCTTGATATTTCCGTCAATTTCTTTATTTTAAAGCAGTCAAGTCTGAGAATAAAGCCTCAGTGTATTGTTGGCAACACACAGAACGTAGGATATAAAGCATGTATCCATATTCATGATGTCTATACTCCACTTTTTCCAATGTGGTCGTATTCTGCTCTACAGTTCTCTTCTCTGGCGGCGACCCTGACCTTGCTAATCATCTTTCTGTGTATTTTTCCAAAGGAAGCAGGAAACAGATAATGTTCCCTTCTAATTCTCGGCGGTAGGGATGAGACGGGACGAAGGGGGAAAATATAGAGCAGTACTTCAAAAATATATTAAAAAGAAATGGCAGTTATACAATATTATAGTTATAAGGTACAATTATGTACAGGACTATAAGCTCTATTAATTTGTAACATTTATCTGGCCTATTTGACCGTCCCCAAGCTTTTTCATGTTGAGCCAAATATTGACAGTGTGTTAGTACCTCTCAACATAAATGCAGTTAATGCAGAGTAATTCCTTTTTTATTCATTGTAAACTGTCAACCCTACCCTCGGCTGCACACACAAATGATACGACAACGATAGAGAATAAGGGGATAGACCAATCATGCATTTTATTTCCCTCCTCCCCTCTGCTATCGTTGACAAAATACAGCAAAAATGAAAATGAAATTTTCGGCAGGAACAAGGGGAAGGACTCAATGTCAAACCAGATCATTCTAGAGAGAAATGGAAGTAAAAATTTAATGATAATTTTGCACAGCAACGGTGCATGCAGTGGTAAAATCAATGCTGCAAATAGTATTAATTTAGTTGCTTACTTCTGTACACCCATTCTCAAAGCAGGCTCTACGTCTAAAAGTTAACAGTTTTAATAGAATTATACTCCATCCAGGACATGCATGTAAAACTTTATTCAGAATATAGCAGTTCATGGATATAGGTAAACTATAATCCATGGCATCGAATTTTGCAATATCATCCCCCTATCCTCCTTAATCATCTACATATTTTTTCAGAGGCAGCGACGCTGACCTGGAGAAGGCTCTTCACCAGGCGAGCTACGAGCATCGCTGCGGACTCGCCATCAGAAACGTCGTGTTGAGTAAGTTCAGTTAATTACATTATGCTAATTACAAGTTATTAATTTTGTTTGATTAAAAACTCGTGTTGAAATCACCGTTAATGTCATGCTACCGTGATTTTCATATCAGGCCCTCGAGCTAGAAGCATTTCCCTGTTGACAACAATGTTTAACCAGGCTGGACAGTGGAATTTAAAGGATTATATTAAATTAAATCATTAAGAACTACCGTACATACATGTTTTAAACAAAATATAGCTCTTTATGAAATTCATCCAAGTTCTCAAATACAAATATTTTCGTTTGTATGCTGCCTGCAACCAATAAGAGTAAGTTAATATTTAAATTGACTGCTTATTTGTTTGCTCCGTCATCCAAGCATGTTGCCTCAGTGAAAATGCACGGAGCCTCAGCTCGTTGCACCTGTCAGCGCTAATAATAAATGACCGTCTCATGTTGCTTCTGCTGTAGTAGTTTCCTTATTTTTATGAATGGACTTCTTTACAACGGGGGAAATTAGAGCATGGGAATTAAGACTCACTTTCACCTTCTTGAATTAAGTCGAAAGGAACAAAATAATGTAGATCTGGGTTGACGGGAGATTTGCAGGCAAGATTATGCGAGGTGACACATCTTGTGTAGGAAAATGCCACACAGATGCCATTGTTTTGTGCTCAAAAAGGGCTTTTAGATGCAGTTGTAGTAGTTCCTTGGTTGTCATGTTCTAAGATATATGCACTGGTAATTGTATCTACCATAACGTGAAAATTCTATGTGCTTTGTGCACTTGCCAGAATCAAATAATTATCAGTACCCAAAATGTCAGAAATGCATTGTGTTAACGTAACCAAATTATAGTGACCTCAATTTTATTTAGACCCTCACGTACTTAAGATTAAAAGAACATTTGATTACTCGTTGGTACGTAGGAACTTACACACATTCTAATCGACATGCATGACCAATTAAATCCAGCTCGTGTCATGTTAGAATGATTTTTATTACACACAAGTTCATTCATCTTTCCAAGCGTAAAATAAGTGTCGGTTTAAAAAAAGAAGCAGATAATAAATATTAATATTGACGTGTGTCCGTGATGGTGTTTAAAAATGGCAACAGGTTGGATTTTATGTGTTTAATATTTGCCAGCTAAACGCTATTCACTCAAGTGGCCTCTAATACATAATGTTGAACCGTTCATTGTCAAATATAATCTTTGTGTAGCTACTGTTATGGCCTATGAACAATTCGGCTATTTAAAACAAAAGACAAATATAATACCATAATATCCCAAATAAAAAATTTGTCCTTTTCAGTTTTGCTCAACCACCACCACGCGACCGAGACTCAGTTCCTTCACTCCCAGGATAACCGGCGGGACTTCATACTCACCCGGAATATTGCGCCAAAACTCAGAAACCAACTTCTGGGATATTTTGTATCATTATACAGAGATCTGCCAGCATCAAATTACTGGTAATGTTACTTTACTTGTCCACTATGAAACATGTATATAGCTAGCTATGCAAGGCTTTCATGTACATGTTCATAAATTCTCACGAAATATATTTAAGTCTTGTATAGAAGGTTCATGTATAAAATTATATAATCATGATAAAGTACTGAAATTAGTATTACAGATGCTTCCATTTGGTTGATTGTCCTTTATTCTTTATTTATCCTTTATTCCAGGGCTCTCCTCCTTGGCTACGACGGCGGCCGCAAGCGCATGTACCGCTCCGGCTTCACCTTTGACGCGGCCATGAACAAGATCGACGCGCTGCCGCTGAGGGCGAGGGAGAAGATGATGCAGGACAGGAAGGGGATCTCATGTGAAAACTCAGTCTAACTAAAGCCTCGTTATACGGGACTGCCGATATGAAGTGATGAACAATGACGTTTATATATTTATGTACCAGTGAGGCAAAAATTGGAAAGTTATGAATAATCCTGATCAAATGTGGATAATCAGAGAATGACTTCCTTTTCTCACAATAAAATGTGAATATCAGAGACAAATCAGTCTGCAATGGCTGTAAAGTGAGTTGTATAGAGAGTGAAAGGATAACTGAAGTGTTGTGTATATTGTATTTAATAACCCCAGGTGCCAAGCTAGTCAGTATATTAAACAGTACTAATATACCCTATACATGATATTCTGTAAATTATATGAAAAAGACTGGCATCCAGTCCAGATTGATGATATTCATTTTGCTGTAAATGAAGCCATATTTAATACGTTTTGAGGACGAATTGTAACCGTAATTATTGTAAGATTAGTACAAAAAATGAATATAAAAACCTGTAGTGATGAGTTATACGTTGTTTTTATTTGGATGTGTGTACTACTATAAATTGAATTAACTAAAAGATCGATTTTCCGATTCAAAATTACAATTTTTGCTTCATTTCTTCATATTCAAATTTGGTTAGTGCTCCTTCTCATCATAAAAATATTTTCACCAACCCTAACATATGAAACCTAATCATTAAAATCACAGACATGAAAGCCTCACCTTGTAACTCTCCCTTAATGGCACCATAAAATCAAGTAAACGTCTTATTGGCACTTATCAAATTATAATCATTTTAATGGCACTATTTTAATCATTCCAAAGCACTTTTGATCTCTCTCTTCTTTTATAACCACTGCTCCCCTCCCTTGTTGCTCTTCTTCTTCTCCTCCGGTTTACTCCCGTCCTTGACCATGTTGGAGAAGTTCTCCACGAGGTGCTGGAAGTAAGGGTTGCTGTGGAGCTCAGGCGGGACGTTGTGCAGCTGCTGCTTGCTCAGGAGTTGGGCCAAGCCAGACATCTGGGAAATAGAAAAAAAACATTTAAGCTATAAAATTTATGAACACGTATTTTTTTTAGTAGCGTGCACCATTTCGGACAAATTAGGTATAAATGAAGTAATAGGTAATGAATGTTCCTTGATCATTAAAGGTCATCTCCATTCCATGTTAAGTACGTTTTGTCAGGAGTTTTCGTTCATACAAGTCTTTGGTCAATAATATTAAACGGTTAGCATGCCAATGTTACATTATAAAACAAAATAATAATAATACTCCAAAACCAAAGGCATTCTCGTGCAAAATTGACTTTTGCAACTAACCGCTTTGATTGCTTTCTCTTTAATTATCTGTGCCTCTGCTGTAGGTGCTGCTGCTGCTGCTGAGCCCCTTTCTGACCATGATGACTTACAGTGGTCCCGCCGGTGGCACCGCTCGGGCTGACCTCCTGCAGCGTGGCACGCGCATGCGCGGCACCCTGCGCCAACCGCCGCAAGAACTCTGTCCTTGTGGACTCCTCAAGGTCATGGTCGAGGCTGATGCGCTTGTACAGCTGGACGAGGTCGCTGGAGGCGGACTGGAGGGAGGCGACGGTGCTGTCGCAGAGCTGTTGGTTGAGGCGAGCGCGGACGACGTCCTGGCGGCTCTCGTCACGCACGGGCACGTCGTTGTCCGTGTTCAGGCTGATGAGCGTGGTCGTCTTCTTCTTGGACCGACCCGCGGTGCCGGTGGAAGACGCGCCCACCGCAGCCGCCTCCCCGCCGCGCACTCGGACCTTGGTCACCTTGGTGAGATCCCGCTCTGAGCGGGAGTGCGAGGGCGTGGCGGTGCCAGGAGGGGCGTGGGTCAGGTTCAGGCTGAGGTTTGTGCTCGACCGGTGACGGGGACTCTTATCGAGATTGGAAGACGATGAACGGCTGAAATGAAATTAAACTTGACGTTGTTCCAAGGGGTTTTAAAAAGCGGCTCTCTTACCGATCTTGACTGCTACTCCTCCGAGCCCTTGTCGGCTTCCCACTACTTCTGCTATTCTCCTCCGAACTCGAGTTCAACTCCTCGCCGCGCTCCCTCCTGCCATTGGACACGGCTGACGGCGGCGACGCCTTGCTGGACGCGGACGACGACGACCGGAGATCATTGGCCGACTGGGCGTACCCCGGCCCCGTCAGCGACCGCCTCCGCTGCTGCTGCTGCACGGCCCCATTGTTGCTGCCGCTGCCCTTCTTTGTGGAGCTGGACGTTGTAGATCGCATATACGAGGGCGTGTCCTTGACTTGGTCTGGCGGTGGTTGGGACAGGTTCTCTCGTGACACGCGCCGGCTGAGCGTGGACGATGCTGATGAGGGCGAGGGCGCGTTGAAGTGCTGGTTGTGCATCTGGTGGTGCTGGTAGTGAGAGGTCACGTTGGGGCCCGTGGGGGAGGAAGAGGAAGACTGCGGTTTGGAAGAAGGGGTCTTGCGGCCGGAGACTGAAAGATGGGAGGAGAAACATGTACGTGAGAATATAGATTAAAGGTAGAAAGAGCTCATTTTGCATGCAGCTAAAATTCACTTATTTTGCATGCAATTAAAATTCTCTTATAACATTTTTATGGGGAAATGCACGTACATAGGCCGTGGAGGAAAATGTAAGCAGAAAGGTATGTGCTACAATGTAAAAATGTTCTAAGATGGTTAAAAATTCAAGTGTGTACTGTAAATTAAAATATTCCGTAGTTAGAGGAAAGCTAAATAATTATAGGTATAATGGTGGTAAAGTGTAAATTAAAACATAAAACTAAGTTAAAACATAAAATACCCTGGTTCGGAGGCGCCGGTAGAATTCTCCTGGTGACTGTAGGCCTGTTGAGGTCCGACAGCGAGCACGCCCTGCGCAGGTGCGCGTCCGACGTGGCGCTCGGCTCGGTGCTGTGAGGGCGGTCGTCCACTGT
>LR141603.1:0-12167 GCA_900659605.1 Tisbe holothuriae | reverse complement strand
GCTGCTCTTCCACGCCTGGGAAATGCCGATGGCGAGCGCGATGGCAGCCGCTGGAATGAGCGGAGCCAGCTCGGGGGAGAGGGTGGGCATGGTGACGGAATGGGAGACGGAAACCCCAGTCGGGACTTTGTTCTTTAAGCTTTCTTTACGTCCTTTTAATTTTTAAATATTTTTTTCGCTTTGTTATTTTGCTGCGTCAAGTCGCAACTGAGTTTGCCGAGTTTGCCTGAGTCGCCCAGACGGCGGGAAAATTTGAATACCGGCAAAAAAGCTACTCTTTCATACACATTAGACAGTGCTGCCCATGGTGCTGCCAATGAGACGCATATTTTATATTGAAATAAGGCTCAGTTTAAGATCAGTTTGAGGAGGAAAACGATGATGAAATATTAATAATAATTTTATAGTTTAAGCAAGAGGCGATGTGTCTCGTATTAATGGTATTATCTATAATGACCTTTTACTTCCCGCTCTTCCCAATAACACCATTCCGATACGAAACTTTCCATCGTATCGATATTTATAACCGATCAAGCCATTTGAACAATTAAAATATTTCCTAGAACTAATAGTACATCTCATTACATATTTTAACACATCTAACAATATATATTCAAAACGCCCTAATTGGCATTTAATTAAACTTTACATGCGTCTGGGCAAACGCCTATTAAATTCCATGAACTGATGAACACCAAAGGTGGACTTAGGTGGTAACCATTATCTGCTTTCATATACCAGTTGTTCGTACTTAAAGTTATCGATAAATAGCTATAATCAAACCATCAGTCTGCGTATGAGAGTAGTTATCCAATTGCTTTTGAACAAGCATCATGTCCTTTATTTGTCTAGCTTTGTTCATGATAACTTTCCCGGGAGCATTTTGTCTAGATGAGGACAAAGCCATCATGGATCTGATTAAACATAGGATGTCGTTCAATGAAGATATTCCAGGGACATGTAGCATTATCCTGCACGGAATTTCAAATGCTCTAGCAGAGTCATTAGTAAGATGTGTATATACTTATCAATCACTAGCACTAACATATAGTTTCAGGGTCAATATGATGTTCCTTTCGTGAGTGTCCCAAAGGAGTTCCAAGCCAATGATAGCATGGTTTCAACTATTGTTAAGCACTCAGAGTGCATAATTGCATTGTCAATGGCCGACAGTTATTCTACTCAGATACAAGATCTTATCAAGAGAGTCAAGCACAGGAGGGTCATTTTGCTTTCAAGCTCACCACAGGCAAGGATATGAAAGTTGGAAAATGGAATGTAATAACTTGATTATTTTAGATGACAAGGAAAATCCCCTTCAGGCAAATACAGAGCTATAGCCTAGTTTTGGAGGCTGGTAGTCGCCCAGGTTTGTTTTCCATCCACACCATATGCCCTAGTTGTCTGCTGCCAATGCTACAAAGCGTGGACGTGTGGACGAGCACCCAAGGATTGCTGAGTGGCGCAGGGAACTATTTCGGTAATGCGCTTTAATTTGGACATAACAGAAGACTAACCTTGTTGTCAAAGCTCGTTGTTGCTTCGGCAAGAACCAATTATACGGCCGCACCCTGAACATCTCCGTCATCGGTGCGCCGCCCTTCATAATCGTGGACAGGGCCAAGGGATCGCTCACCGGTCTCGACATTGACATCCTGACAGAGCTCGCCAAGAAGTTTCTCTTCAGAGTCCAGATCAAACCGGAGAAGACTTGGGGATTTGTGGTCAACGGGTCTTGGATTGGAACTGTCGGCAGCGTATGCTCTCTAAACACTGTTAGTACCATTATTATGCTGAATAACATCACAGGTATCACGAGACGAGTCTCAAATCGGAATCGGCCACATCTCCCTTGTCCACGACAAGTACCAGGCTGTCGACTTCACCGTCCAACCGTATGAGATTGAATACGGTCACATGAGTAACAAGCCGAAGCCGCTAGAGCCGTTCAAGAACGTCGTGTCTCCATTCGATATCTTTGTCTGGGGCTGCATTGTAGCTGCGATTGTCACTGTCGGAATGCTCTTCGCCATTATTCACTATGTGTATAACAACTGGGTGCAGCCGGATGGAGAACTGAGCCAGGCAAAGACACCGGCGGATTTCATTATTTTGACAGGGTCGATATTGGTCAACCAGGATCGGTTGAAGTGGTTTCGTAAGATTCCTCGCTCTTCAGGAGGGCCAATATTAGGTTTGAGAGATGAAAGATTGCTCTATGACTACTTCAATCAAATCTGCTTTAGAACTGTTCTGGGCAGCCACATGTCTCATTCTGACCCTCTCCTACATCAGCAATCTCCGCGCTGCGCTGATCGCCGTCACCTACGAGGACGCCATCGACACGAACGCTGCCATCATTGCGAACGGAGACCCCGTCTTCTACCCTCAGGGAACATCACTACTATCCGGCCTCAAGAGCTCGCCCATCTCCGTACACAGGGAGATGCACGATCTCGTCCTGCGCACCAATGGTTTTTACCCCTACGCGGGTAACATCCCCGTGGATCAGCTCAACTACATGGTGTTTAACGGTAAGGGGTCGGCCATCAGCTCGAAACACTCTTTCCTCTACCTTCTACCTCACCTCGCCCGGATGTACGGGGAGCAGCCATTCCACATGACAAGGGAGAATATCTTCAACCTGCACACTGGTTTCGTCGTGCCCAAGTACCAACTGTGGCTCGATGACATCAACAGAGCAATCACAGGTATGGTAGAACAAGGTCTTGTCAAGAAGTTTGCCACGAATGAGATCCCGAACTGGGTCCTCGTTCAGAAGACGAGCTCCAAGGTTGAGCTTGCTGCCGTGCCGAAGCGGTTGGAGTTGATCACGGTGCTGAGCTCGTTGCTGTTCCTGTGCGGGATGTTGGTGCTGAGCGCGTTGCTGTTCGCGGTTGAGTTTTGTAATCGGAAGAAGAAGCGGCTGCGGGAGGAGCGAGAACGGGAGGCGGAGAAGAAGAGGAAGATGGTGAGGAGGAACTGGGTGTACACAAGTTATTGATTGTAATGTATATTTAAAACACGAAATAAAAGAAGATATAACAGGATTATAATTTTGACGGAATGACTATCTATATTGTAGGAGTAAAAGCTATTATTGGAATGGCCTTTTGAGCTATGCCTCATGTATAGCATCATCTAACCCTGCAACACCTACTCTTGCATCTACTGAGAGATGTCCATTGTTACACAAATATGTTAAACTCAGTATCTTTCATCTACTACACTGCGTAAAGAACCACCATCTCAAAAGGCGGCGCCAATGACGCACAATAAAAACTACTTTCGTTCGCCTTGAAAATTTATCGAACGGACCTTGAAGAGGTTTCGTGATTCCCCGTTTGCCACGCTGGAAAAGAGCGATCATCATCACCTGCTACAGCGCTGAGAGAGAGAAGCGGAGTGCTGACGCAGACTGGCACAGAAAATTCTTGACAGATTGTCACTCAGTCAGTGGAGCAACTGTAGAAAACAAATAAGTGTATTTTTTAACATATCAATTTTCACAAGTGTTAAAGTTATTCTCTTTACATATCCTATGCAATAAAGAAAGCCCCTTTCTCTTCACATCCAAGAGGCTGCAGCGGCCTCGGAGAGAGCAGCTGAGGACAGACAGCCGGGCTCGCAGACGAACAGAAGAGAGGAAGAAGGAGGAGGACGATGGAAAAATGTCACACTTTATAGAGTGCAAGTGTTTCCCAAGGATTAAGAGCTTAAAGCGGTGAAAGAATACTTTGTCTACAGAGATCTAGAATCCTCAGCCTCATTATGTCCGCGCCCACGGCCTCCGAGGTGAAGTCGTTCCTCCGCATCGTGGTGTTGTGTCTCTGCTGGTACACGGTGTCCTCAGCCAATGGCGTGTTCGGAAAGTGGATCCTCAGCGAGTTCCCGCATCCAATGACAGTCACGCTCGTCCAGCTGCTCACAATCACAGTCATGTCCAGGCCGCTCATGGCGATGCTCGGAATCAGGGGAATGGCCGGCGTCAGTTGGAGATACTACATGCGGAACATTGTGCCGCTGGCAGGGGCAAAGTTCCTATCCTCGGTACTGGCACACATCTCCATATGGAAGGTGCCCGTGTCCTACGCCCACACAGTGAAGGCCTCCATGCCATTGTTTACAGTCATATTGTGTCGGCTGTTTGTGGGCACACAATTCAGCACCAAAACGTACTTCTCCTTGATGCCGATCGTGTTGGGCGTGGCCATTGCAACGGTAACAGAGGTCTCCTTCGACCTGCTCGGCCTGGCGAGCGCTCTCGCAGCCACCGGCGGCTTCTCCGCAATGACCATCATGACGAAGAAGGTCACGGAAGAAACCGGCGTCCACTCGCTGCGCCTGCTCCTCGTCCTCGGTCAGCTGTCCTTCCTCATGTTCCTCCCCGTGTGGGTCTTCGTGGACCTGCCGCACGTCATCGCGCACCCTCTCATCACTGCCGAGAACGCCACCTTCTCCATCTTCCTCCTGCTCATCGTGGACGGGCTCTTCCACTGGCTGCAGAACATCCTCGCCTTCACGCTCATGCGGCTCGTCACCCCGCTCACCTACTCCGTGGCCAACGTGACCAAGCGCATCAGCATCATCTCATTCTCCCTGCTCATGCTGCAGAACCACGTGACCCCGCTCAACATTGTCGGCATGGTCATGGCCATCAGCGGCGTGTTCATGTATAACAAGGTCAAGTTGGATGAGAAGCATGCGGCGTCGTTGCCAAAGTCCATGAAGGAGGTGAATGGCACGAAGGCGCAGCCGTTTTGGTCCAGTCCGTCCATTAATGGCTACACGCCGAGGGTGCAGCTGTCCTCGATACCAGCTGGGACGACGCCAAGAGCGAATGGAATGAATAATAACAAGCACAGTTTCTACACCGGTAATGGCGGTGTAAGTACTTACGACGATCCCAAGGTGGCTGCGGCTAGAAGGCAGCATTACCAGTGATAAAATGTTATATAAAATGATTGCCAAAACTCGTGAAAAAGTGATCTTAGAGAGCTAGAAGACCTACAGAGAAGAATAGGAAAAAATGTCTTTTTCCAGCGCAAATTCATGCAGTCGTGAATGAATATAATGTAGACACAAAACAGCTGCAAAAATTGTTTCATACCATTAACGTTACACAGTTTGCATACTTAGTACTGCGTCAATTTCAGAAGAGTACTTTTACCGTTTAAATATAAAGATGCGCATTGCATAAATTGCTATAACCATGTAATAAAGAACTCTAAATGCATATCTACAGGGGGTCCCCTCTACAGGCAACTATTGAATGGTCAGTGTGAATTTTGACGCCGTTCCATATTAAAGGATTTTAGCATAAAACATACGCGGTAATGATCTACATAAACACAACGTATAAAATGTTCTGAAATGTATTTTAATGGGATGATGGAAGTTTTACCTATTTAACACAACGAAACACAAGGCGAAGTAGAATAATAATAGTAATGACAAGACAAACACAGCATTTGAGAATTCACAAGTTAGAGACATTTTGGATTTACGACATGCAATGAATGGGACTTAATCCAATGCCTAGTTGAATGTGAATGAATAGTAGATAATAATGCCAAATTTTAGAAGGAATCCGTGCAAACTCCTTTTCAGAATGCTCAAGCACAAAAATAATAACAAAACTGTTAGCATGACACATAGTTTCTCTCTCATGAATTAAGTTTTAAATCTAGCTACGTTTCTTTTAGTAGTAGTAATCTCACACCTTGGCCGGTATAAATAACCTTCCTTCTACTTCTGTCATTTGACTCCTTTAGCCTAATAATGTCCTCTTTCTAATGTGTAGGTGTTTCAAACTGGTATTTTATATAAGTTGATTGAAATATTATTTTGCGACTCCTTCGTTTTAAATGTAATGCGGACTAGAGCTGCATCTAAATATGTTGTGCTTTCCTCATGATCTGACTCTACTCGCCGTCCTCCAGGTACGTCTGCTCAAACAGCTCCAACTTGTTGGTGAGGAAGCTCGCCTCGTTCTTGAGCACCTTGCTCTTGGCCATGGCATCGTCAAGCTCCTTCAGCACCTGGTCAATGTGACGCATGTCTTCCTTCATGTCGGAAGTCGACTCATCCACCAGGTGGCACAGCCGGGCGAAGGTGGAGCTGAGCTCCTGCTGCACCTGGTGAGAGCAGTTGGCGGAGGTCATATCAACGATGAGGCGGAGTTTACGGGCGGCGTGGTCGACGTACTGGCGTTTGAACTCGCGGCATTTGGCCTGTGTCGTCCATGTTAGGCGCTCATACGTGTAGAGAGCTCCGTACACGGCACCGGTTGCCATGATGAAACGCCAACCGACCGTCTTCAGCAGCAACCCGCCGAGTATAAGCCCGCCCATGGTGCCATGTGAGGTTAGAGAGGCGAGGGCGATCTTGGACACCAGAGACCATTCGTCTTGCGGCACGAAGAACTCGTTTGTGGGTGTGATGGGAGAGTGAGAGCTGAGGCCGCGGGGTATGGACAGATTCCCAGGCGCTGCACTGCTGTCTATGCTGTTAGGACTCTGAATGGATCTGCTGGGCTTTGCGCGCATCTGAGTCCCCGCTCCCATGAACCTCTGGATGAGCGAGGCTAACCCCAGGCTGAACCTGAACCTCAAGTCCTCCTGGAAGTCTGAGCAGAGGTTGTCGCAATGCAAATGGTAGAGGACCTCGAACGCCTCCCTGCGCGGTAGGAAGCTCTTGGACACCTGCTGCCGCTCGACAGGCAGCAGCGCCAGCATACGCTCGACCATTTCGTGCTGGTGCGACTCCATGTTGAGCTGCAGATCGGATGAGAGCCGAGAGCGAAGATTCGACCCGACTCCGCTCTCAATGTGGTGATTAAGCTTGCTCTTGTAGACGTTGAGTACGAGTGGGTCCGGGTGGAACGGGTCGTTGAACTCGTCCACGAGCACGCTCAGCCGGCGAATCTCCTCGCTCATGGCCTTGCCAACTTTGTACTCGACGTCCTCTGTAATCTGATGGATCTTGTCCTTCATCTCAAGAGTCATCTCTTCCAATTGGTTCTCCGTGTAGTCGCACCGGTCCCTCAGCTCTTTCTTGGTCTTGCTCTGTTCGGCGTGCTCATTCAGCGCCTTGGCGTTAATCTGCGCCATGTGAGTGGACACCTCCTGCACGATTGTCTTGCCGCGGTTTGTGTGCTGTGCGAACTTTGTCTGGACGGCCGAGTTGGACAGGCAGTGGGCGAACTTCTTCTCAAACTTTTGAAATTCAAGATAGCGCGGGAAGAAGTCATCTGTGGAGATCTGCGGCGGCTGACCTTTTGCCTCCTGCAGTCTCGCCTGCAACGCCTCCTTGGCCGAGATGAAGAAGATGCGATCCTCAGCCTCCTGCTTTGAGCAAACCTTTAGCTCATCCACTAGGAAGTGCAGCGCCCGCTCCATGTGCTGCTGCTTCACCTCGTGCACCATATCCTCACCTGCGAACGCGTCGCTTCTGTTGTGCACCACGAATATGTTCGGGTTGCTCAGCCGCTCGTTGACCTTGTGGAAGAATTTCTTCTCGGTGAGCATGAGCGTGCTCTCTGCGTTGGCGACGAGGACGAAGACGTCCGAGTCGAGGCAGAACTTGTCGATCCACTCGTCCAGGTCGGACTCCACGTCAATGCCGGGCGAGTCGATGATGACGACCTCCTCTGCGAGCATCTTGCAGCGTTCCTTGGGCCACACGATGCGGATCTTGGCGTCGGAATCGAGCTTCTCTTCGCAGAGCGCGTTCGCCAGATGAGAGATGGAACCCACGGGCTTGCGCTCGTCACTGCCCTCTGTCAGCAGGTAGGCGGGTGTGGACGGCTCCGATGATCCCTCCACTTGCAGGAAGCATGACGTGGTGTGCCCGATACCCGTGGGCAGAATCCTGTCCCCCAGCAGCGCGTTGATTGCCGTGCTCTTTCCGTTGGACGTCCTCCCGAAGAAGACGACCTTCATGTGATCCCTCTTGAGCACCTCCCTGATTCCCTCCACCCTCCGCTGGTACTCGGCCACCTTCTGGGTGTCTTGCTCCGTGACTGCGGTGGCGCTTCCGGCTGCTGCCGCGTGCATGAACCTGGTGGCGCCATTGACGTACTCGCCCACCTCTGCGTACAGCCCGTTGATGGCCTTCTTGGCCTGCACGAACAGCTGCAGCGGGGAGGAGCCGGCCGTGGGAGGGGACGAAGACAAAGGAAGTCTGAAAACAAGTTATGTGTACACTTTGTCTCTTTTCAATAAAGTATATGTAACCCTAATGTATATCACTCCTCTTACCTGGGGAATGTCTCGTTAGCCGCCTTTCCCACGTCTCTGTCCCTGTGGTGCGCCCCGTCCCCGTCCCCGTTCGGCATGGACATTGGCGAGCGGAGCAGGCTCGCCATCGAGTCCGACATCTTAAACGAGTAACACAGAGAATGAAAAGTTGCTCCCTCAGCCTCAAGACAAAGCAGCTGATGCAAGAGAAAAATAACAGGGCGAAATTGGTAGAGCGAAAACGACTCTAAGGTTTGGAAAACTTTAATTATCCCTATTAAATGATGAATTAGTCACTTTTAAATTGAAATTTAGATGTCTACTGTGCATTCTTGACATCATATTTGTATAACAATTTGTTAGCGTTTTCGTTTCGCCCCCCACGGCGGAAACGCACTCCGTTCGCGGCCGGAAGCCGAGCGCCACAAAAGGGACTCAAGGACATTCAGCCAGGGAATCAAATCTAGCAATCCACTAGCACTGAAGCAGTCTCAAAACGTTCTTAACACTAGTCAAAGCAACTTATTAGGATAAATATACATATTTAAGAATATATTTAGCGCAAATACTAGTCATTTAAAGTAAATTAGCCGTGTTATCCGTCGCTCCATCGTAACTTGATTATCTTTTCCATCATCCCTTCTGGTTTGAAAGGAGAGAAAAGAGCGAAACTCAGTTTTGTGCACAAGAGAGAAGAGAGGAGAAAGAAAGAAGGAGAGGGACCGACTGAGCTCGACGAGAGAAAGAAGAGGAACCATCGAGGCCAGATCGAGAAACGGAGAAACCCCCGTTGGAAGGCAGCCTTCGAAAGTCCAATCTCTCCCCGTCGTCTTACTTCTCGTCCAGCATCATCATGAGCGACGCCCACGGCGATGAGCCCAAGATCCCCGACATCAGCGATGACTTGGTCGTCACCAAGTACAAGATGGCAGCCGAGATTGTCAACCGTAAGAACTGAACACAGTGGTACTCTGGAGGATCATATTAATGCCTATTTCGTTCCCCCTTTCAGGCGTGTTGAAGGAGAGTCTCGAGGCTTGCTTGGAGGGCACTTCTGTCCGCGGTCTGTGCGAGAAGGCGGACAAGAGGATCGAGGAGGAGACCGGGAAGGCATTCAAGAAGGACAAGAAGGTCCAGAAGGGTAAGAAAAGACATTTAAAAAGGGTGATATTGGGCATTTGACGTACCTGTCTTATTGGCAGTGCTGTTGGCAGCAGCCAGCAGGGCTTGTCAAGGTCAAGAGGGAGAATAAATAGCATGCAGAGTAAAGACAAGAGAAGGGATTTCGTCGACGTAGATGAATGACCGCAGGGTGAACTAAAATTGGATCTTTGTTTTCAGGCATTGCCTTCCCTTGCTGCATCAGCGTCAACAACTGCATCTGCCACTACTCTCCGCTCTTCTCCGATGCCGACACCGTGCTCAAGAAGGGCGACATGGTCAAGATCGACCTGGGCGCGCACATTGACCAGTTCATCGCCGTCGTCGCCCACACCGTCGTGGTCGGCGCCTCCAAGGACAACAAGGTGAAGGGAAGGCAGGCGGACGCGCTCATGGCGGCGCATCTCGCCTCCGAGGCTGCTCTCAGGCTGGCAAGGACCGGAAACGAGGTAAATAGAATGCATAATAATGTGGTCACTCAACTTATTAAGGTGATGATAACCCAATATCCACTAGGCCTATTTTGCAATCTCGTACTGAGAGAGCTGGGCCCATGAAGTGGCTTTGTCATAGTTACTCTGATTATAGTACTTTACTAAATTGTAAAGTATACCATTGTGCAACAGTTGTGTAATGAAATATGCTTCTTTCAGACCTACACCATCACGGACACCGTTCAAAAGATCGCCGAGAGCTTCGAGTGCAAGCCGATCGAGGGCATGCTCTCCCACCAGCTGGCCCAGAACGTCATCGACGGCGAGAAGACCATCATCCAGAACCCGTCCGAGGCCCAGCGCAAGGAGCACGACAAGTACGACTTCGAGATCAACGAGGTTTACGCCATCGACGTGCTCGTCTCGACCGGCGAGGGCCAGGGCCGCGAGAAGGAGACCAAGATCACCGTCTACAAGAAGACCGACGAGACGTACATGCTGAAGATGAAGAACTCTCGAGACTTCTTCAGCCAGGTGCAGAAGAAGTACGGCAACATGCCGTTCACGCTGCGCAACATGGAGAACGAGACCAAGGCCAAGATGGGCGTGGTGGAGTGCGTCACGCACAAGCTCATTGAGCCGTTCCAGGTGCTCTATGAGAAGGAGGGCGAGAGCGTGGCTCAGTTCAAGTTTACCGTGCTGCTCATGCCCAACGGCCCGCATAAGATCACCGGATTGCCATTCGATCTGGAGTCGGTCGAATCTGACAAGAAGATTGAGGATTTGGACATTCAGGTATGCCAACAATTACTCTATAATGGTGCAATGTCTCATGTCCTTCATTTCCCTTTGCAGAAGCTTCTGAAGACGTCCGCAAACCCCAAGGCCGCCAAGAAGAAGAAGAAGGCCGCCGAGAAGGCTGTCGCCGGGGAGGCCGTGCCAAAGCTGGTGGAGCAGTAAACACATGAAGCAGCAGAGAACGAAGGAACGAGGACAAAAGTGGATGAATGTGACCTGTAAACCCGTTGATCGACTTTTAACTTATAAAACTTGAGTAACCCCACCACTACAGATACTATTTTTGCCATCGAAAGAGAACTGGGACTTTACAGAATCTGAAAGATATAATATATCCTATTTGGGGCAAGGTAATAAAACATTTTTGAGAGGATTAAAATCAAACGAGAGCAATGCCAACTGTGCATGGAAATGGTGTTTTCAAAGAAGACTCTTAAAGGCATAATTCTTTGTCTGATAAGCCTGTTTATTATTTCGGGAGTTTCCCCCAATGTGTGAGATATCTCTACAATGATATTTGAGGGTTTTGGTGATTTTGAATCTCTTGCATTTACGGCAAGGAGACATTTACAAGAAATATGAGCAGCCTTTACACCCGACTATATTGTATCTTTGTAAACCTGTGAATGATTATACTAAATATCAAGTCCTTAATTTAAAAACACAAGTCTGTTGTTGGTTTTCGCTCTCCTCTATACTCGCCAGTTTGCTCAAGGAAGGCGACGCCTACTACGGTTACTGTCTAAACAAAATGGGAGCTGGACCTCTTGCTCGTTAACTGGGTCTAAAATTAATACCGCCCGAAAAATGTAATTAACGCTTACAAGTTGCTCGTATTATTGCTTGAGGTGTGTCATACCAGCATGAAAATTGATATTCGTTGCTCTTTCCTTCAGTTTTTTGTCCGGCAACGCGCAAATGTGCTCAAGTTCCCCCCGCGATGAAGAAGTTCGTTTATTGACTCGTCGTTCTTCTTCTTCTTCCGAGGCCTGCTTCTTCATACAATCAACTTGGCCAAAAAGTGTGTGGACCCGCCTAACGACTCTATTTACTTTCTCCAAATCAGTCTTCGCCATGAGCTCGTCCGATTCGCACCCGCTGCTGTCCTCGGCAGCGGTCTCCGTGACCAACTACACCATCAGCCGCGCGTCCATGAAGGCGCTCATGCCGTCCAAGCACTTTGCCATCATGGAGCGGATCATGCAGCGCATGACGGTCGCGGACCAGCTCTTCTACACGATGCCGTTCATCGTCGGCGTGTTGCAGCTCGTGCTGAACGTGTTCGTGATTGTGTCCGTGGTGCTGCTGTGGCGGATGAAGCCGGCGGGGGCGTCGCCCAGTTTTCACGCTGCATCGATATCAAGGTCGGTCGTGATTATTTTGACAAGTCTGCTTCCGCGGAAAGTTTCTTTCTTGCTGTTAATGGGTAAATTTCCAACTGTGTAGATCTCACAAACCGGCGTTTCTGTTCATCGCGAACCTGGCTCTGGCTGATGTTCTCCTTGTCGTGGCTGAGGCTGTTGCCGTCCGGATA
>LR141599.1:0-12192 GCA_900659605.1 Tisbe holothuriae | reverse complement strand
CCACGGGGGTCATGGAGGAGGCCACGGAGCTCACGGAGGAGGCCACGGAATTCATGGTGAAAGCTTTGACTATGGAGACTATGGTGGTCATGGCGGTCATGGCGGTCATGGCGTTCATGGCGGTCATGGCGGTCATGGCGATCATGGCTTTGGTGAAGGCGGGGGCAGAGCTGGAGGGGAACACCATCATCATTCGGGCGAAGAAGGAGGAGGAGGAGGAGGAGGCGGCAGCCATGATTATGGAGGAGACTACAGTGACTATTAAGAAGACCCCTCGAGAGGAAGACGAAATTGTGGCCTTTGGAGCGCAATTAATATAACTCGAGTTCCAGCCGATGTGATTATTTTCATAATAAATTGTATTATCCGAATGTTTTTCCCGTATTTTCTCAAGTCTGATAGTTTTCTTACTTTTCGCTTGCAGACTAAAGCGGAAGAAGAAGAAGTAGACGACGAATAATAAGAAGAAGCGATTCTCATCTTGTTCAAGTCGTGCAGCTCGTTCTTAGTTCATTCAACCTCCTCCTCCTAAGGTGACTTTGTTCCCTTTCTTACTTCGCGTTAGTTGGTTCGCTCACACACATGCAAACTTGGAGTCGACTCTGCTTTGAAGAAGCGGCAGCAGCAGCAACAACAACAGACAAGTTACAATAACGGCTGGCTTCACTTATTTTATCTTGCTTCCTCAACAACTATGTACTACCTCGGGTGTATGTAGGCATCGTGCTCAATTCTTTGTCATAATCGGAATGAGGTTTTATCTATTGAACACATACTTTATATGCTGGCTTAAAAAAGGCACTATTTTGAATATTTGAATGTTCTCTTACATGGCCTCTGATAATAATAGCAAGTTGGCTTTGCGAACCCGTATCCGAAAAACAGTTCCTTAAATTATACGAGTACCCTATGCCTACGAAACAAAAAAATGAATACTGTTCAAAAAGATTTTGCCGGTATACGATGTATAACAGAGGAAGAAAATAGTTTCTTGCATTAGGCCAGTTTCTTTTTTTACCCCGAGCGGCGAAAGAAGAGAGACGACGAAATGATGAAGCTAAAGAAGGAAGAAGCTAGGTTGATTCTACTTTTCGAGTTGCCATTTTGACTTTTCTTCTTCCTCCTCTTTTTCCCATCTCGGTCGTTGTCGACTGTGTGCCTGTCTGTAAGTTGCTGTGTTCTTAAGCCCATCCGGACAAACAACTACCCCTCAATGGTTGGCATCGTCATCATCAAAATCTGCGCTGCGCACTACTAACAAATGGATTAGGTCTCTTATAAGCCGCCAAGCTTGCTGCTTCATACATAGTATTGCTCCAGTCATGCTGCCTGTGTCCCTCTGTCTGTACGTACGTGTAGGTTTGAGCAAGGTTCCTAAAGGAACGACCAAATCCCACTCAGCTGGCATCATCATCATCATCATCACCATCCAGAAGAAAGAAAGCAATATAGTATATTTGGGCCTCGCTTCCTTTGCATGAGACCTCTCTCGGTCTTCCTTCTCTTTCTCTGGTCGGTGCCCCCACAGCTGCACTTGCCGGCACCTCCTCTTCCTCCTCCTCTACCAGCCAGGCAGCAATGCAAGAAGGGTTCTTTTGTTGGTCGGTCGGTCGGTCGGTGAACTTGTGATGGCATGATCGACCGAAGAATGGAAGAGAAGAAAAAAGATTACAGCGGCGGCGGCGGCTGGTGGAATGTACCAAGACGTCGTTGGTCGTCTCCCCAGCTAGGTAGCCAAGAAGATGTTGCCTCACATGAACGAAGAAGGAAAGGAGAGTAGAGTAGAGTAAAGAAGAGTAGAGAGGGAGTTAGGGGCCCCGTACCATTCCAAGTAGAAGGAGAGCTGCCGGCGCGCGTAATAAGGAAAGAAAGTTGGAGTTTGGTATCTCTCTCTCTCTTTCTTCTCACTGCAAGCCTCTTTCCTCTCTTCTTCGTGTTGGCGCTTCTTCTTCTTCTTCTTCTGCTTCTTCTTCTTCTTCTTCTTCTTCTTCTTCTTCTTCTTCTTCTTTTCTATGTAGCCCAAATCATGGCGGAGTAGTCAGAGAACCATACCAATAGCACTTCCCGCTGGAGTGTTGCCTGCCTCCTTTCCACTTATTCTCGTACTGCTACGTATAGTATGGTAGTCATCTTGGTTGCCGTCGCCGTCGTCCTCTTCCTATATTTCAGTCTTCTTCTGTTTCTTTATATGTATGAGCTTCTTCTTCTTCCTCTTCTTCTTTTTCACTCACTCACTGTCAGTTAGTCAGTCTTTAGAGCTCGAAGGCAAAAATACTAGATCAGCGAGGTCTTCGAGCCTCTTTACCCATCAGTCTAGATTTATAGCTAGTGTAGTGAGAAATAAAGAAGGAAGAAAACATTAATCAGCAATAACCAATCCCATTCAATAGAAGAATACAAGTAATAACAACAATAACAAAACCATTATATTTTGCCCTACCACAAGAGTAGCACAGACAAAACGATCCAGAGCTTTAGAAGACAACAGTGACAATAATAAACTTAGGCCCAACCCTAGAAAGAAGAATAATTTCATATTCTGCCGCCAGACAGTATATATAGATATAGCAGCGATCTCCGCCACTTGGAGAACCCGGTTACTAGCATTGGAAAAAAACAGAAGAATGGACTCCTCCAGCCCAACTCTATCTCAGTCGATGGTGTCGGTTTTACAAGGAAGCGAGGATGTGCCCAATGATCCAGGGTAATTTATATTTCAAATATCCTCCTATTCGTCTACTCTACTTTTATCGTAAGTGAGTTATGAACATTTCCCCATTCTTTTTTAGCAAAATGTTTATTGGCGGTCTCTCTTGGCAAACTACTCCAGGTAAGCACGGCGATATTGTCCCCCCAAGGATGTTTAAGTTCTAGTACTTAAACATCCTTGGTCCCCCCAATTTATACGCCACGTTGTTCATCTCCTCCGTTTTAGAGGGCCTCAAAGAGTACTTTGGCAAATTCGGTGACATTGCAGAAGTGATGGTGATGAAGGATCCCACGACCAGAAGATCAAGGTGAGCTCGTCAGGATTACAAATTCACAGTCAATGGAACCGTCACACCTTTTTTATTCTTTATAGGGGCTTCGGATTTGTCACATTTTCAGACGCCGCCAGCGTGGAGAAGGTCCTCGCGCACGGTCTCCACGACTTGGACGGCAAGAAGGTGTGTGTGCCGAAATGCAGCCTGCATTTGCAGGAACTCTGCTATTGACCCCCGTTTCTTCTCCTAGATCGACCCCAAGGTTGCCTTTCCGAGGCGTGCCCACCCAAAGATGGTGACTCGCACCAAGAAGATCTTTGTTGGGGGACTCTCCGCACCGAGCACACTAGAGGACGTCAAAAATTACTTTGAGCAGTTTGGAAAGGTACGAAATTTGATTCACCAAAATGTGCCACAACTTCAAATGTCCTTTCCTCGCACAGATTGAGGACGCCATGCTCATGTTTGATAAGCAGACGAACCGTCACCGAGGGTTTGGATTCGTCACCTTCGAGAACGAGGACGTGGTCGATAAAGTGTGCGAAATCCACTTCCATGAAATCAACAACAAAATGGTAATGTCAACACAGTGGAGTGGAAGGACAATTTCGTTCATAATTAAAGCAATTAACCAAAGAGCACAGAACTAATAACTTACTCTTCTCCCGGACAGGTCGAGTGCAAGAAGGCTCAGCCTAAAGAAGTGATGCTTCCCGCTACACTCGCTCGAGGCCGCGCAGCAGCTGCAATCGTTCGAGGAAACTACGGTGAGTTGATGCTGAGCCCGGCTGGCTCCACGGTCATACAACAGCAGCAGCAGCAGCAGCCACACGCCATGTCCATGGCTCACCATGCACAGGCTCAGGCGCATGCGCAGGCTCAGGCCCATGCACACGCTCAGGCGGTGCTGGCGGCCGCTCATCAGGGCGGCAACGGAGGAGCGGCGCCACCCATGTCCATGGGAACGCCGTTTAGATATGCGCCCTATTCCATCCCGATGAACAGCGACAACGCCCTGGGCTTGGGCATGAATATGAACATGGGCATGGAGGGCGGAAGGGAGAACTCGGCAGTTGTGGCTGCTCTTCACGCAGCAGCAATGATCCAGGCTGCTGCATTGGCCGCTTCGACTGGCCAGCAGCAGCCAGGAGTACAGCAGCAGCAGCAGCATCAACAGCAACAAGCTCATCCCCAGCACGGAGGTCTCCTCCATAACAACGCTACCACCAGTATCGGAGGAGGCAGCACCACTCTATCAGCATCATCTCACAAGACCTTTAGTAGCAGCACGACCAGCAGTATCTGCGAGAACAGTAGCATCAATGGCACTGAGGGTGGTGGCCTTGACTTTGTAGTAGCTGGACCATCATCCAATAGCAAGAGCCGTTCCTATGACTTGTCTTCCCTCGAGGTCACTCCCGGACTGGGTTATCATCCGGTCGCGGCAGGACTGTAAAATAGAAAGAATAAGAAGCAAATGAAGGCTACTTTTCTGTACGATGGTGCTAGCTTTTAAAATCTAAAGTAATTGTAGCCTGTTTGTAGTTAATATATAATATTTAATGACCTACGACAATGACGAGATGTACAAAACGCTGATGGCAGCAGAGGCTCGCTACAGCAAAAAATTGCCAAATTGTCCAACATTACTTTGATCCAAAGACACTGAAACCCCAATGGCGCATTCAACCGTTGCTATACCAATAAATGTACTACCCTTAGTTTGCATATATCTAAATAACACCCTTGTTTTTGTAATTGTAGGTTTAAAACATATGTCACCCTGCATCAGATTATTCTGAGATTTTTTGTTGTTGTCAAATCTTTTTTACACCCAATACATTTAATTTATACGCATTTTTATGTTTTACATTAGAAAATATTTCCTCTGTGTTGTAAAACAATTTATACATATCTAAATTGTGCCGTCCAATATAATGGTGCTCGTTGTATATAGCAATTAATAAGCGATTGAAGATTATATTTGATGAAAATACAAATAAGGAACCTAAACTAAAGCAATATGAACATGAAATTCCAAATCGTCTTCCATAGCAATGATTGCCTGGCATCCTAAGCAACAGCAATTCCTATTGAAAAAGAAAATACCCCCGTAAAGTGCCAACAGGGAAAGTTATATTTAAAAGCCTTCTGAGAATAATTAGACCCATATGTAATAAAGAAATGTCAATAAATATATTTAGAGCTATCACAGAGCTTTAAACTGTGTAAATTTACTGAGTAATGAAGCACAAATGCTTAATTTGTTATAACTGTGTATGTGTTGTGAATAGATAAATAAATCAAGTCTATGTTGTAGATAGATAACCATGTAGCTCATTGTCCAGATGTGTGTTTTGTTTGTAGTAACTCCCACTCACTGTATAGTAGAAAATTTAGTACGAGAGTACTACACGTACCCTACATTACATGAAATCATATTATTAATGGACTGTTCTCTTTCCTTCTTCTTTACGCCTTTCATGTTGTAGTCGTTTAAAATCATAGAAATACTTCAGTAATGTTTACGTTAGAAAACCGGATATGACCGGTTAGCCGTGTTTTTGCAGTATTTGTTTGATACCTTATTAAAATCCCAAAGTATGAGAGCAGCCACCGATGAGGCCACACATTTTTAGTCCGACAGTATTACGTTCATATTTAGTTCGAATTTGGCAGTACTTCCAACTAATATTATATTAAAATGGCAACTATTTTTACCCTAAAAACTATTTTAACCCATTTTGGGGCTCGGACCGGCTTATTTTTCGAGGAGGTTTTGGCCATCTGGAAATGCTTGAGGAGAAACCTGTACATAATATATTTCAAATTTAGCATGTTTCACACACATGTTTTAGCCGAACGAGTTGGGCAAAAATGACCAAAATATTGAAGTGAATATGAAATTATTAAATGCGCCTGCCTCAGCCTGGCGTTGATATCTCTATTTTTTTCTCCCAAGTTTTGTAATCTGAGTTATCTGACTGTCTCCATAAACTGCTGAGCTTTGATTATTGAAGTCCGTCTTTTTCAGGTCTTCCAGCTGCCGCTGCAGCCGCGTACGCAGCCTACGCCGCCGGCCGCAACTACTCCAACTACCACGCCGCAGCGGCGGCGGCAGGCTTTGGAATGCCTTCGGCTGCCACAGCCACTGCAGTGGCAAGCATGGCCACCGGCTATCACCACCCGCAAAATGCGGCTGCACCAGGTAGATCCACAAGAAAACAACTTCTTCTTCTTCCAACTATATGTACTGTAAAGTCCTTCCAGTCAATTCAGTTCTTAACAACTTTATTGCTTCTTCCTCTTCCTTCTTCTCATAATACCTTGGCCTCAGGCGTGATGGGTCTCTTGCCAGCGGATAATAGGCTGCCCGTGACAATGGGCGATTTCATCAATCTGTCCCTTCTCACACACTCATAAGTTGACACCGGCCGATCGGGGAAGAACAAACATTAAGAAACGAAGAGATGATGATGATGATGATGATCGAACAATGTCGTCCGTCCAAAATGCGAATTGTCCAAGAAAAAAAAATTTAAACACATCCCATTTTTTGCCTTTCTTGGACGGACGATCTTGTGGCAAAAGACACCCCCTTAACTACTTTATATCTAGGCTTTCTATGAAATTCAACTCTTTGAAATAAGACGCCAACGACGACGCCCTTTGTTACGTCATGCGACTAAACAGCGGCCTCCACTAGATCAAGAATAGAGCCTAGAATTCATCTATCATGTCCGTGGGCAACAGCTACCTAGACTAATTTGCCTTTGTCCAATGTCCGGTCCTAGCAATAGCTGAAGATTTGTCTCATGAAGTTCTAGTCGTTTAGCCGTCGCCTCTGTTCTCCAAGCCTAGTTCTCCATGGCGGTTCTAGTCATAGTCAAGTGTTTGTCCTTCGTGTGGATTTGAGTGCCAAGTACAGTTGTACTCAAGGTTATAGTGCCAACATATAGTCGGTATATTAGAAGTCAACCCTTATGGTTAAATTACACAGATTGACCACTTGGAATATTCCAAAGTTTATGAACAGTCTAGTCCTTACCAAAGATAGTTGGTCCTTACCCAGGTTACTATATTGTGATTTTCAGTTGTGCCAATACATTTAAGTTAGATTATTAAATATATAGTGTAGTTAGTCTGTAAACATGATTCTTTACAGTCAATTTTGATATCAACACTCAACGAGGATTTCCTAATCTTGGTCAACGTCATCACCTCCCACCAGAGCCGCCGTTAATGTTGCTATCTTTAAACTTGTTAACAAACTTAATTGTGCACGTTACTAGAATTAAGGAACCTTCTTAAGCAATAAACTTCTATAATAATAAATAATAATAATAATAATACAATTCAGAGGCTTCTTTTAGGACCCATAGCCTAGTTCAGAAATGAGAGATGTACTATAGTGTCAATATTATCATTGTTTAGAGTGTTTGTCTTTTTCATAGAATTAGTATCTTGATCTATTAACTGAGCTTTCTTGCCGACCCTCTAACATACCAACAGCAGCCATAATAGAATTATTATAAGGATAATTATTATTTATATAATAATTATTGTATGAAATGGGCATACGTAGGATTTCAGCTGTTAAGAAATTAAGTAACTTGCGATACAGCAAATGTTTGATACACCCTGTCTTACCAGACATTAAATACATCAAGTTAATACAAGGGGAAGCCTATCTCTTGCCGATAAAATGAGCGTTACGCTAAATTATAAAGATTTAGCTATGTTATAAAATAATGAGATAAACCAAATCCAAGACAATAAACGGAGATTCGATATCGCTTAAGTGAAACGTAATCGAGCATTACTTAATTGAGGATGAAAAGGTAACAGTTGCATGTTTAAAATACATATCATTTTAGATTAAACAGAAGTAGGCTCTACATATTATTTGTCAAATATATTTATAGATAATAGAGTAGATATGCGTAGTTATATGGTACAGTTCAGTTTATAGTAAATATTGTTCATTTTAATTATATATGTACTGTGTCATTCTACTAATAAAAGCTATATAGTACAGTGAGCTTTCAACCCCTCTTTTGTTGTTGACTAGTGAGTCAAATAAAACAAGCCTCAAATTTCCCTCAGTTTAGCTTTACAACTCAGTCCGTCATAGAGGTTTAGAAATTATCCAAATGTTTGTCCCGTGTCTGGAATTAGAGGATTAGTGCAGATCGTGGTTCATAGAACTCAAAGTTCATTGTTCGCCTTCTCGACCCGAACAGGTGTTTTTTTTTCAGCATAAATTTATATGGGCAGAAGTGGCAACATATAGTGAATAATAATCCTAGCTGCTCCTCTTTTGTGGCCGTCTCAATTGTTTCTGTTAAATCTAGCTGACTGACAACTAACCAGAGCTGATGACAAGAACGGTGTGTAACTGTCCTCCTTCAAAATCCCAGTAGAGTGATAATGTTGACAAAATAGCTGAGCCTCTCTCATGACAATCTTGCCGACTCTCTCTCTAGGGTTCCCCGGCAACTATGGCTACTTTCACCAGGCCGCCGCGGTCGCTGCCGCCGCCGCTTCAGTGTCCGGAGCCCAGTCTGGGGCGATGTCGGTCACAACGTCCTCGCTCTGCCAGCAGGGCAGCGACCGGGACCCCATAAGCGGCGAGTCCCAGGGGTATGAGAGGGATCCACGCGGTGAAGGTGGCGAGGGCGGAGGTAACGGAGGCTCAGCCAGAGAGGCAGATAGTGGTCGAATAGACCCGTATGCAACGGTGGTGTCCACGCAGCAAACATCCACGCCAGCTATTGTGGCCCAAGCACTCTCAGGTACTATTGGAAACTCATACCCATATCTAACACAGCCTCATTCTTTGTTATTTTGCAGCACTCTCCTTGAAGGAGAACGGCTGCTCCCTTTTGCCCGTGATAAGTGGCTACAATAACGTGGCTGCGGCGGCCGCGGCAGCTGCGGCGGCCGCAGCAGTGAACTACAGAGGCTACCACAATAACAACAACTCTCCAGGCCCAAATGAGGTGATTATACACGAATATATGTTCGATAGATGAAGGGAAAGCGCTGTATATTAGACAATGAATGACTGTAGTAGAGGGACGGATATAACCTTGGATAGAATCTATAAGCGAAAAAGATGGTACAAAAAATTTGGGATACCTAGTAACAATTTGCCATTAAAATAAACTCTTTGGAAATCTTGTTTCTTGCACGTTTCTCTACTGTACTTTTATTGCTTCATCAATGCTTAAAGACTCAGAAGGACTCAAAAATCACTAAATACATTGAAGGAAAATGTGGTTGCGTAGGCACAATGATGATGTTACCCTAGTACCGAAAAGGTTTTTTTTACATAGAATCAGTTCAATTTGCTCTGCTGAAGAATAGTTTGAAGTCCAATTTCAATTATCTTCAACCGTTTTGGAGATAGTGTGGTAATTTTTAATATTACCGTTTATGGGTATAAATTATACGAAATCAAAAATCAGAACTCCTTTCATTCGTCCCCTAAGCATAAGAAATTTAGATATTATACATTACATGTTACTATTATTCTAAGATTATTGATGGGTAGGGTAAAATTTATTTTCACCTTTATTTTTCTTTCAGGGCCCCATTCTACAGACAGCAGCTTATGGTGCTAATGGGTATTAAAAGACGATTATATATAAACAGTGTGCAAATTTACATGCGGGAAAATATTGGAAGGCAGGTAATGTAAGTTACCAATACTGGAGGAAGATACCCAGATTCCAACAACGATTAATGACTTAGAAGTAGAAGGAAACTATAGAAAATTGTTATCATGAACAAACCGAGATTAAGTAATAACGAATGCAATAATTATAATAATACTATATCGAGAAGTATACAAGCCAATAAAATATCCACTTAAGACCCGAGAATCTCGTCAGCGCTTGAGTGCTTCATGGGAATTCCTTATTGCAAGAATTATCGGCAATTTTCTTCTTCTTCCTCGCCCGAGCTGCAGGATCTTGTTCTTCCTCCATCTTTCATGCGCGGGCTGCAGCTTCTATGGCCGCCAGTGCTACTTTTACTCGATCTCCTATTAATATTCAATCGCGTTTTTGTTATGAACCGGCTTTCCGCGCCAGTAAGTTCAATGATGTTATGCCGCATGAAAGCAAGCAAGTGTGGACCGACGACGGACATAAGATGAGGCTTTGGTCTATTCACTGTAAAAAGTCCGCCAGCACAAACGTGGGTAGATGTGTTGTCCTCCTCTGTTATATAGCCACGGACAGAGCAGCGATGTAGAGGGCAGTAGTGTCGCTGGTTGCACGCACTGGTCTCCCTCTGATATTGACTACAGGGAAAGCCAAGAAAAAGAGTGCGGAAAACACATACCAAACGGCGGCGGCGGCGGCTGCCACTACTCAAGAAAAGGAGAAACTTTCACTCCGTATGATTGGGCCAATGTGCAATGCGCGCGTTTCTTCCCGTCTGTCTCGACGGAGACGGCCCCGCAAAAAGACTCTTGCTTCCGTCGTCGTGTCGTCCGTCTTTGAAACCGGCCGGCCGGACTGCTACGGATACTGACTGCATGGCTGCTGCCCCGCACGCCTGGTGCTGCTTTCCCCAGGAACAGAATTCTGGCTGAAGAAGCTTCCTGAGGAAATGAGCGCCTGCGTCACAGAAAGTCTTCAGCTGCTGTCCCCCGTAGAAGGCCTTGCGAACATAGCAAGGACGTATGAGCGAGGCTGAGCGCTATAACACAGAGAGCGGAAGAAAGCGAACCGACCTTCTTTTATGAACAATCGGTGTAGAAATCTTCAATGTTTTCTTGCTGATGGGGGGCAAGGCACACCAATGCTGAGAAGAGAGAAGGAAAGAGAGCGCGCGGCCTTTCGAGAGATCTGGCACATTCAACCGGGCTCACTCTGTCATACTTATGCCCCCAATGTCCTGAACGACTAAGAACAGCAGCCAGCTAGCCTTGAATGGAGGGGGAAAATCAAGTAGCCTTGGAGAGAGAAACAGAGAGTGTGTGTGAGTGCGTGCGTGCGGGAGAGAAAGAGAGAGAGAGAGAGAGAGAGAGAGAGAGAGAGAGAGAGAGAGGAGAAATAATAATTCATCATTCATCAAAGTGAATCCTTTTTAAACAAGTCTGTGCATGATTGTGGAACAAAAGGGTTGGAAATGGATCTGTTTGGAGGAGAGAAAAGAGGAATAAATGCAAATGGAGAAGAGGAGAGATCGGAAGGAGTGTGGAAGTTATATATATTTGAAATCATTCTGAAAGTAAAATGTTCGAACTAATAATTTGAGCTCAATCTGTCACCATTACATGCTTAAATATCCCAGAGCACATGTCAGTTTCTAAAGCCAATAATGTCATCAAAAATAGTCAAATACTCCCGGCCCTGCTTATAAAAATATATCCATACATTCTTTTTTAATCAAACATTACTAATTGTTCCCTACAAACTTATGTCATCCCTGAACTGTACACATAATCACTTTTACACAAAATGGCATCCCTGTATCTGGACAGTGTCTCGTATATGACGAGCAGATCTGCCTATTTGTGATCCTCGATCCTCCTCCTGCTCCGATGGTAATAACAATAATAACGAAGATAATGATTACTGTGCATTTAAGAGAAGAACGCCCACAACAGAAAATTAGGTAATGGATGGGTCCAAGTGTTTACTCAAGAAGTGCTTCCTGATTCACGAGATTATGTATTAAAAGGGGGAACAATACTGTTGCCTGGTGATTATATTATTATTTTTGCAATGATTCTTTGCACCTTTAGCGTTTAGGTTGTCTAAGTATCAGATAAGACAACTAAAATACAGTATTTTAAGTCCAATGATCTGTTCCAGACTTGAAAACAATTATTCATTCCTCTTTAAATACAGTGCATCTAAAACTTCATTTCTGATCGCCACAAAAGGGAAGAAATAAAGTGAATCGTGTTTTGAGGAAGAAGAAATGAAGCAAGATGGTGATAGATTGAGAAGAAGAAGAAGAACATTATTAATAGGAATTCATGTTGCACCTTTACACTGTTTTAAGGCAGCCAGGGTTGTTTAAAAATATTCAAGAATGAATATACAGTTGTCCGTAATATTCAATGTAAAATATTCCTTGCATACCTTTTCCATATGAAACCCCAAAATATATCTTTCTTTCTTTCTTTATTAGCCTTCGGGGTTACACCACAATATGTCAACGTAGACATTTATATCAGGCTGCTCCC
>LR141598.1:0-12194 GCA_900659605.1 Tisbe holothuriae | reverse complement strand
TCCCACCATTTACATGAAGCTCAGTGCTGAGAAATCAATAGATTGCCAATGTAAAGCGGTCCAATCTATGTCGTCTGGCTGGGCCATTAGTGCGTACTAATGTTGGTAAATGACCGATGAAGCCGAAAAACTTCATTTAGTTTTTCTCTTAGATAAAAAAACATTTTCTGAAATTCTGGATGAAGCTCAGCTTCTGCGCTTCCTAATTTTTTATCTAAGCCTCAGCAAATATGTTCATGAGTTCCCTTCCTTTTTTTCTTTGTCGCTCAATTTTTCCTCACTTCCGGTTGATCTTTTCTCTCCTTTCAACTCAGGCAGGATTGCACTCAGCTGCATTCACTTCCGTTTTATTGCACTTCCGGGAAAGTCGAATTGCGTTCATTTTCACTTCCGGATTTCATTCTCCTGCTGGACATCGCCAAAGACGGACGTTTGCTTTTAAATTCTCTGAAGCTTTTAGCCCCAAGTCCCGACTCTTCCCTCGAATCCACTTCAATCCTGTCCATCCCATTGACGATCACCTGTTATCATCCCCATGCCGCTGACCATCGTTGAGAGGCTGCGCCTGAAGCGCGCCGAGGCCAAAGCCAGAAGGGAGGCGGAGGAGAAGGAAAGGAGAGAGGCGGAAAGGACTTCCGAATGGACTCCCGCGGCATCCGAGGGAGCGTCTGCGGCTCCGGAGGCGGTTTCGGCGGCTTCCGAGGTCGCTCCTGCGGCATCCGAGGCGGCTACTGCGGCTGCTGAATCTGTTCCTGCGGCATCTGAGATTGCTGTTCCTGCGACCGAGCCTGTCGATGCGCCCACCGAAGCCGTTCCGTCATCCTCTAAAGGCGAGGTAGCCACCCAGGAGGCGCCTGTCGTCGAGTCGACTCCACCTCCCGCTGCAGAGTCCGCTAACGATCCCCCTGCCGCCGAAGGAGCTTCGGAATCCGTCCAGGCGACTGCTGATGCCGTCGCCCACGTGCAGCTGGGAGAAGACCGTACCGAACCCACTCCAATGACCGCGGAACCGTTCGTGCAGAGTCCGCTCGTCTTGTACCAGGGCACCGCCGGCAAGCCCATTCCCCTGGCCGTGAACCAGCTGACGCTCGAGTTCGCCGAGGGTGGCGGAATCTTCGAGCACGACGTCGAGTTTCGTCCGACGGTGGATGATCGCAAGAAGCGGTTTGCGATTCTCGCAGCTCACCGAGACGTGCTGCCGAGCCAAAAGCTGTTCGACGGCAAGAAGATGCTCCTGCCCATGCAGCTGAAGGGCGATCGGGGCGGGGACGAGCCTAGGACGCTGCGGACCATTGACCAGGATGTCATCATCACGTTCGTGGGAAAGAAGGTCAAGGGGGAGATTGAGATGTGCAGGGTGAGTTACACATTTTTTTGCTTATGATGCTGAAAATGTCGATGAGGCGTGACTGTTTCAGAAAACCTTTCCTGCACTGATTGCTCCGTATCTAAAGTTGTAAAGTACTGTCCAAGTCCTTCATTTAAAACTCTTGCTTCCTTCCAGGTTGTCAACACCCTGTTCAGGCGCGTCTTCCGCCAGATGGAGATGTCCCAGATCATGTGCGCCGGCAACCCTCGCTCCTACTTCAGCCCTGCCATGAAGGAAACTCTGCCGCGTCACAAGCTCGAGGTGTGGCCGGGATACTCTCTCAACATTGACCACTACGAGGGAGGACTGTTTGTTCAGGTAAAACGAATCTAAAACTAGGAAAAAAGCTTTATAATATTTATGGTTCTTTAACTCTTTTTCCAGATGGACGTCGCTAGCAAAGTGTTCCGCACTCAGACCGTGCTGGACCTCCTTACCAGCTTGACCCGGACCCACTCTGGCAGTAGCCTGGTTGATAACGCAAAGCGCGCCCTTGTCGGCAACAACGTGCTCACGCGCTACAACAACCGCACGTACAGGATCGAGGACGTCGACTTTGAAAGCTGCCCCATGAGTACCTTTGAGATGAGGCGCCAGCCGGGGACGCACATCACGTACTACGAGTACTACCGGAACAACTACAATTCAGAGCTCAAGGACCTCAAGTAAGTTTTTGACTTCTTTCTTTATTATTCGGATTCAATATTTTAACTTCTATTCTAATTTCAGGCAACCTCTGCTCAAGTCGACGATCCGCACCCCAAATGGAGAGCCTGAAGAGCGGCTCACGTGTTACCTCGTCCCGGAGCTGTGCTTCCTCATGGGCATGTCCGAGCAGCAAAGGCAGGACTTCAGGGTAAGCTAACGCCGGAAAATTTAACTCTTTAAATGAGCTAATCATACTTTTTTTATCTTTCAGGTGATGAAGGACGTTGCCGAGTTCACCCGCCACGCCCCTCCGGACCGCGAGAACAAGGTCGCCAAGTTCTTCCAGGCCATCCGAGAGAAGCCGGACGTTCAGCAGATCTTCGACAACTGGGGCCTCCGCATCTCCGACCGGATGACCCGCCTGAAGGGCCGTGGCGTCACCACGCCGACGCTGCACTTTGGCGGAAACCACAAGGAGGCTGTTGGGCCGAAGGCAGATTGGGGTCGCGCCACCACGAGCAAGCCCGCGCTCAAGACTGTCCCGTGGACCAAGTGGACGCTCGTCATCCCAGCGAAGGAAAAAGCTGCAGCCAAGACCTTTGTCGACACGCTTCTGCAGGTAAGACGAAGTTATAAATACGAAAGCTCCAATCAATATTAATGAAACGTTCCTCTTTTTCCAGGTTGGTCCCAAGATGGGCATCCGTCCTACCCGCCCGAACATCGTCGAGATTGCCAACGGAGAGCGCGCCGACAACTACCTCAAGGTCATCAAGGACCTTCCCAAGGACACCCAGATTGTCGCCACCATTTTCCCGGGAGGTGTGCAGAAGGCGGATCGCTATGCGGCCATCAAGAAGCTCTGCTACGTGGACCAGGCAATGCCCTGTCAGGTGGTCATGGCCAAGACTCTGTCCAATGAGCGGCGTGCGCAGGCCGTCGTCCAGAAGGTGGCCCTCCAGATGCTCTGCAAGCTGGGTGGCGAGCTGTGGGGTCTGAGCGTGCCGATGAAGCATCTCTGCGTGGTTGGCATCGACGTCTACAGGGACAAGGGAACCAGCAAGAACGCAGCGGCCGTCGTTGTGAGCATGAACGGCTCATTCAGCAAGTACTTCTCACAGGTGAGGTTCACCCTCTACAGTATTTTACTTGGTTTCTCTTTTAACAAAACTTTTATTACAGATTGTGTTCGAGTCCAACAACACCCTGGACCTCACGGGCACCCTCAAGGCCGCCATGCTGCACTACCGCGACCTGAACGACACCTGCCCTGAGCGAGTGATTGTCTACCGCGACGGTGTCCCTGGTGGCCACTGCTCTATCCTCTCCAACGAGGCTCTCGCTCTCGAGAGGGTCATGGAGGAGCTGGTGACCGACGGCGTGGCCTCAAGCAAGCCGGCGATGTCGTATGTGCTCGTTCAGAAGAGGACCAACCAGAAGATCTTCGATGTGACCAAGGGGAGGCTTGAGAATGCGCCCGCGGGAACCGTTCTCGATCACACCATCACCGCCAGAGCCGCTAAGGTAAGATTAATCATTATATATATTGAGTATTTTCAATAATGATTTCACCTTACAAAATATATTTTTATAATTATTTTCAAAAGATATTTAGTATGTATATGATCTTTTCAATGAATTTAGTGGAACAGCTGAACTCAAAGAGCACTCGACGATTCTTATAGCTCATTGCATGCTCTTTCAGGACTTCTACCTCGTCCCGATGACCGTGACCCAGGGCACCGCCACCCCCACGCACTACATCATCATGCACGAGCCGGTCGCCGAGGATCCGCTCTACCTGAGGCCCGACGTCATGCAGAAGATCACGTTCGCGCTCACCCACCTCTACTTCAACTGGCCGGGCAACGTCAAGGTCCCCGCGCCCTGCCAGTACGCGCACAAGCTCGTGGAGATGGTCGGAGAGCACCTGCACAAGAAGACGCACGACGCGCTGGCGGACACGCTGTTTTACCTGTGATGAGTGTTTAATTAAGAGAGTTTTATAATTGATTGTGAAAAGTCTTATTTTAATTTGTCAAGTATGTATTTAGCGATATGTACACAACTTTTTAAAGAGTTTATTATATTGTAATGAAATCATGGAACACTGATGAAAAAATGTCTGATAGAAATAGTTTTAAAAGTATAACATTGAGAACCCAATAAAATAATCAATTATTGGAAATGAAAATAGTTCATTAAGTCAAGATTCCATTCTAGCTTTCTCGACAGCTTTTCTCATCATGCTCTTTTATGATTATGGTTGAACACAGTTCCCCCAAGAAGAAATGTGTGTATGGACAGTTTGTTACGGCTCCCACTTTTAACCGATAAGTGATGACTTCGACCAAAGTTGTAATGTCGGTTAAAAGTGGTAGCCGTTTGTTACTATTACCGTCTATGCTCGTGTGCCACTTTAATTTATTAGAGGATTCTTCCTGTTTCTCGTAAATCTCATTTCTGCCAATCTTGGACAAAGAAAAAATTGCTACGTATCGTAATAATGCAGTCAAGAGATAATATTGATTGCCTCCTTGATACAGCAATCACTGGTGTATTCCCCTGTCCAGGCTTAATCGAGCACAGATATTTATTAGCTACTATACAGATCTGTGCCTACAAACCATTACCAAGGTATATTTTTAGACAAGGAAATTTGGTTTAGTGTTTTCAATCAACAAAAAAATAATGCTCTTCAATAATGTATGATATTACGTACACGAAAGTAGTTTATTTCGATTTTTTAACAATGGTACATAGCCTATCGAAAAGACTTAAGAATGTATTTTTCTTGGGTTTTATATATCCTTTTTATACAAGATTCTTTTATCATCAGCTTTTGACTCGAAAATTATGACCTCGTTGATCAAGAAGATTACTAAGAGTTGTGTGCTTTCTACTGAACACAAAATATGACTTCTTTTTATTCTGATATTTCTCCAGGCCATATTCCTTCCTTATTTTATGTTTTGGGTTAGTTACTAATAATATTGTGTATAATATTTCTTCTCTTAACTCGTATTCACTCCATTTACATCACGTCATCAACACTGAAAGAATAACCAAATTCCACAAATCCTTTACACACACATGCATTACGCCATATTCGAGCTGGACAACCTCGGTGGGCTTCCACCGAGCCCTTCTACCAATGGCATATTATCCTCATCGAGCTCGTTGAGTGACGACCTGCGCCCCAGCGATGGTTGTATGAACTGCTGCTGCGGCACCGCCTGAGGCACGCCGCTGAACTCGTACCTGGACGCGTTCAGCTGCCGCCGCGTGCTCAGGCTGTTCCTGTGGTGCATTTCGTGCAAGTAGAGCGCGGAGAAGCTCATGTCGGCCTCGCTGTATTCCACGCCCAGCCGGTGGAGATCCTGTCTCAGATTCGGGGGCGGGGCCAGGTTGAGGGGCGCGCCGGCCATTCTGGAGCTGTTGATGGAAGGCGGGGCCATGTGCTGCTGCCCGGTGGAGAAGAATCGCGACGAAGAGCTGGACGACGTGAACATGCTCTCCCTTTGGTTGTGGGTAGGGCCGCCAAAAAGAGACGGCGCTCGAGTTGCATTGAGCCCTTGCTGTACACTATCCAAGAGGCTTGGATGCGCCTCGGATGTGGGAGGACTGATCCCACGGTGTAGGGCATCGTCTCCAGCGCCACTGCCCCAGACATTGGGACCAGGCGGACCAGCATCGTGACGGCTCATGCGGGCCTCGCTCAGCAGCCCGCTGGCCACGTCTGAGTACACCCCGCCGGCGGCGTCCAACCCATGAATGGAGTTGATGAGACTATTTTCCTCCAGCTGCTCCTCGGGCAAAGTGCGCAGTTGCTCAGCCTCGCCCTTGGCCTGACCCCTCAGGGCGCAGATGAACCCTTCCGAGTCCTCTGGAGGCTTCCAGTCCGGGTTTGTAAGCGTGAAGTGAACCAGACTGAGCTCCGTCTTTCCGTGTTCCGCTTGCAGGTAGCGGTTGGAAGGATCGTCTTTGTTATTAGAAGGCAGCGGGCCGCTTGCAGCAACAGCATCGGTGGGAGGAGCGTCCGTCTGCCACTTGGGGTTGCCGTGGCGACGCACGTCCATCTGCGCGAACGAGCACACGTCACCAACGCCGGTCACGTCGACGGTGAAGTTCCTGAAGAAGTCGATGATGGCGAGTGCCCTCGGCCGCAGGCAGAATAACAATATGAACGGCGTTGTAAGGGGGCTGATGAGCTCCTGGATCATGTAGACCGCCGTGTAGGGGAACATCTGCCCCAGCTCCTGCATGACCTTGGGCGTGTGCGCCTGCCCCTTCCACTCCTCCGGGAAGTAGTGGATGTGCGCCATGACGGACGTGAGCGACTTCTCCGGGCAGAACACGAGGTTCTCGTTCGGGATGAAGAGCCGGCAGATGGCGACGGTGGCGCCCAGTCCCGTCATAAGCGTGAGCATGTGCTCCACGTTGAGCACGTCCTCGTCCCAGACGGACAGCAGGATGAGCACGCCGACGAGCGCGCCGGCGCAGAATGCAACGTTGTTGGCGACCACGGCCATCAATGGGGAGATGAAGATCTCGAGGTATTTGTTGGCGGGCTTGTAGGCGCGGCTGAGGCGGCCCTTCAGCTCGTGGTCCAGCTCGTTGAAGTGACGCAGGTAGTAGCGGGAGAAGAGGCTCCATTTGCGTACGCCGAGGCTGCCAGGCTCTCTCTTGATCAGCTCGGCGTAGTTGAAGAAGCAGTAGAGCACTTGATACAGCAGGAGCAGTGGCATGAACGCGATGTTGACGATGGCCGCCAGGGTGATGTGATACTTGAGCTTCTCCGCGAGCTCCATCTTTTTGGACGTCTTCTTGTACTCTGGCTTGAGATTGTACCTGCTGAACGGCGCACACGACAGCCGGAACAAGAGCATTTGAATGTTGAACAGAAGCCCCTGGCTCAGCATGGTCGTCCGTCCGATGAAAGGCAGGTTCAGCTTGACCGGCAGCAGATCCTTGTTCATCATGGCCACGAGGTAGTTCTCAAATCTAAGGATCCTGTGATAGATGTCAAGGTCAGACAGCTTGTCCTGATGGATGCACATGGTGTACTCGGCCTGCGCCGCAATCAGCCTCCTCTGCACCTCGTGCCAGGTCAGCGAGTCGAGCTCGTTGTCCTCAATCTTGAGCGCCACGTTGTAGAACGAGCGAATGTCCCAGAACTTGAAGAAGCGGTGGAAGGTGCCGAGGGCGCGCGTCAGCCAGAAGACGAAGGCGATGAGCAGCACGGTCCATGTGGAGAGTGAGAATGTCGCCGCGCACTGGCCCGGCGAGGAGAGGAAGTCGTCCATGTAGATCTTGTCTCCGTGTGTGTACACTCTGTCCGGGTTCCGCTTGTGGAAGAGCACGTCGTAGTCGACGCACTCCAGTAGGTAGGTGGTCAGAGACACGATGAAGATGAATTGGGCGAGGTTGAAGCATTCCTGAAAGGAGAATAAAATTCGAATGTTCAGTTTAATAGCACACTTTTTCTGCGTATTGACCTATAAAGACGCAATATAAACAAAATTGCTCTATTTTATTATGGCCGTGAACAGCCGTCTGTTTTCTGAACTTCTGAACGGCCAAACGCCAATTCCGTACGTCAAATTCTGTTCTGTTGAAAACAAAGGACGACAATTTAACAACTCATCATGTATGTATTTGTCTAAAGACATTATTTTATGGGGAAAAAATTATTTAGTAACTTTCGCCTTTATGAAATTATTACCTGCAGCATCATGACCGCAAACCCATGTTTCTGATGGTACGTGTACACCCGTCTGAAGAACGCGTCCAAATCATCGATATGCGACCACCTGAACGTCTGCCCCTCGGGCACCGTGTGGAACACGGCGCCGCCCTCATCCTCATGCTGCGGGGACGTGGGACTGCCCATCAGCAGCGGCCGATGCACCGTGTCACCGCCGCCCGGGATCAGGTCCTCTTCAGAGTCCGACATTGCGGGGTGGTGCAAGGGCGCGGGGGGGCGCTGGCCCGGTTGCTGCTGCATCTGCAGTGAGGGGTGGTCGCCTCGGTAGGATGTGGTGAGACTGGCCTGAGGGCCTTGGAACGGGGCGGCCCGGTTGTGGCGCTGGGGAACGTGCCCGGCCATGGTGAGTGGGTTGGACTGGTGGTGGTGTGCGACAATGGCGAGGGCTGGAACACAATGGGGTGGTTAAGAGTAACGAGGCAAGTTTATGTTTGACAACGTCGCGTCTTGCTTGTAGCTTGTTGCGACATAAAAGATAAGAATATGAGCTTGTCCAGTTACTCTAATAAACAATAAAATTCGTAAAGTAAGATCCAGAAACTGGATAGGTTTGTCGTTGTGCACAATGTGCAAGAACGTCTACCCTACCCTGCATTCCATAGTAATATAAAAAGAGCAAGAGCCATAGAACTGGACAAGAGCTTTCCTAAATAATGCAGGTTTATAGAAGAAAGGTAACAATTTGGGTAAAGAGATGAAACTTGCTCATTTCACCACGGTGACTCACCTTTAAATTGATCTCGTCCGGGAATGATTTTAGCCTTCTATCCGATCCATGACCTGATGAGGCGATCCGTACGTGAGAGATGGAAAGGTCCTCTTTCAGCCTGGCAACAATCAACCACTAGCTTACGAAGGATGAGATTGGAAAGAAGCAATGGAAAAGCTCCTCACACCTGAAATCAGTATAGAACTAATGCAAATTAACCATGCCAATAAATAAAGGTCAAAATGCACTTCCTTTCTTTTCAGAATCTTCTTCTTCTCTGTATTTTCTCTTTCTTCACAACAAACTTCAGCATGGCTTTCAGGAAACATCAGAATCATGGGAATATTATTAACATGACACAGACACAATAAACTTCTGCATTTTATCATAAAACACTGTCTGATCCGTTCAAAATCGCCCCTGTCAACCTCGTCGACACACACTGAGGATCAGACTCCTTTCGATCTTTCTTCCTTCACATCTCTAGCTGCTCCTTCAACCAGTCACTGCGCTGTCCCGCCGACATGTCCTCCCAGTGAGGAGGATGCCTGTGTCCACCGGCCCAGCTTACCCAGCCGTGCTCGGGTCCAGTCCGCCCCAGACGGAGATCGCCCGGCGCCCCCTGAGGCCCGTCGAAAGACCAGCGGCCACCTAGCTGAGTGTAGACGCCTCGATGCTTGTATTCGTTGTAGATCTCCCTCAGTCTGTCCAGCTTGCAGGATTGGTAGGCGTGACCCCTCTTCTGGCAGCCCCGGCGACAGTATCGGTGTAACGTTGGGCAAGCTGCCACCTTGTGGTTCGTTGGCTCGACGCAAAGCGGATAAACGCAGGTCTCCACTTTCAGCTCAGGATCGTACTCGACACATGTCTCGCGAGTATGAGCTGAGACGCGATGGCCATTCCTGTCTAGGTCACCATTCTTGCGTCCACAATACGCACACCTGCGGTAGAACTGGACACGTTCCCTATACGAATTCCCCCCCTCGTGAGCCATGATGTCGTGGGCGTTCTTGCCGCGCCCCAAAGCGGCTCCACTAGGGAAACCGCCCACAGCCAACTGGCGGTGCTGCTTTGCTCCCTGGCGAGTCAGACCCACAAACTGCGGGCCGCGGGGCGCAACGTATCGGACTCTGTCAATCCTGGGCGGGCCAACGGGCGCCTTCTGCTCAATCGGCACCGCCATCTGGAGGTCAGCCTCGCTCACCTGCGTGCTCTTACTAGGTCTCGTGGTCATCGACTGACGCATCGTGGTACCGCTAGTCCTCCTCCTTGCCACCGTCTCGTCCTCGATCTGTAGCGTCAAACCGTCCAGGGTGTCTAGCAGACGGCTCACGCTTCGCGCCGGCGGCGGCGGTGGCAGCGCTCCCCAGGTGAGGCAGCCAGTACACTTCCCGTTCGAATTCTCCAGATTGTTCGCCGGATCGAGCGGCCGCTTGCAGATGCTGCAGGGTCCATGGTAGAAACGGCCAGCACCTGAGACACTGGTGAGCAGGAAGGTGCGGTGTCCCTTGGACTCGTCGAGGGGCTCTTGCATGGCATAGTTGTCCACGACGCGCCAGATGGAGCACAGCCTGAGCTCACGCTGCGTGTTGCCGGGGCACGGAAACTTCCACACCACTGGAACGCGATGGGTGCGGGGATGCAGGGTGAGGTGAAGGTGCATGTTGCAGTCGGTCTTCTTCTGCGTTGAAGCTTAATCTGAGATCGATCTTTCCTTCCCCAGTCGTCCAGCGTGCAGGGCGGAAAGGGAAAGGGTAGACTGGAGGTTGCGTGACTGCGAAGAGCGAGTTGCGGCGTCATCTTTCAAACTTCCTTTGAGTAAAATCTCGCTAAAATATATAAAAACAATAAAACATCGTAAAACTTCATATTTGTTTCCTGAGCCAGCTTAGTTGCACTAAATGCTACTGAGATGGAAGTAGCTTCTGCTTAGCTCTAATGCGAGCTGAGCGGCGGGGTGCTGGTTGCTCTCGAGGTTCCGGCTGCTCTTGTCCTTGTTGGGAGCCTGGTGGTTGAGAGAGCACACCATCTTGCTCTGGCAGTCGTTCCTCCCTGACTGGTTTCGCCGGTTGAAGATCCTTCGCTTCTGGCGGTTCAGTAGGAACACTGGGGTCAACTCCGGGAGTGCCGACTAACCGCTCTGATGAGCCGTCGTGCTCAGGGCTAGCTTCTTCAGTGAGGGTGTCGTTTGGCAGGAGTTCCTCCGGCGGTAGCAGCCGTACTGCTTCTTGTCCCGGCTGCTCCTCCTGGACTGCGTCTCGTCCCCAGTCTTCGAACAGTGGCGACAGGGACTGGACATGCCTTGACGTGGTCACTCCGTCCACCGTTACATCCACCGCGCGTACGAGACCATCTTTCCCCACGTCTACTCGGGCAACTCGCCCCAGAGGCCACAGGCCTCTCCAGTCGAGGGGATGATCCAAGCAGATGACTAATTCGCCTGGTCTCAAGCACGGTCTCTCTTTGTGCCATTTGGATCTCTCTTCTTTCGTGGGCAGATATTCCAAGCAGAAAACTCGCCAGAATTCCGCTCTTAGTTCGTTGCACTGCAGCCATGCCTTTATCAGACCTCTTCCTTCGGTTCCCCATGACTCAAAGGTCTCGGTCAGGTCAGCCAGCCGCGTGTTATGCATGAAGTGCGATGGGGTAAGAGCGCGGCAATCGTCCAGATCGTCTGACAGGGCGTAGAGTGGGCGACGATTGACTACGTCTTCCACAAAAACGACGGCCGTCGTGAATTCCTCTCTGCTCAGACGATATCCTGGCATCACTTTCCCCATGGCGACTTTCGTGGCCTGCACTGCTGTCTCTACCGCCCCGCCCATATGCGGAGCATAGGGGCGGTAGAACAGCCAGGTCACATCAGCCCACCCTGCCGATGTCGGTGCCCGAGCTCTCGACGGTGTCGTTTCTTGTAGCATCCTCGCCGCCGCATGGAATTCAGCTGCGTTGTCCGAAATCAACATCCGAGGCAGGCCACGGCGTGACACGAAACGCTGCAGGGCCATGAGGACGGACTCGGTGGATCTTGACCAGCATACCTCGAGATGAATGCATCTGAAAATGCTGCAAGACAAAACCAGAACGTAACATTTAGCTCCAGCCCCTACATAAAAAGGGCCGGCGAAGTCGAGCAGCGTCTTCTGGAACGCCAGTGGGGCCGTCTCTGCCTCGCCCACGCGATAGCCTGGCAATGGGGACATCTTCTGGGCTATTGGTCTCGGGGAGCGTCTTCGACACCAGGTGCATGCCCGCGTGATCTGTTTGGCTAGCGTGCCTGCTCTTGGGACCCACAGTGCTCGGCGTAATTCCGAAGCTAAGGTGGCTGGGCCCCCTGCGTGTCGGAGTACCACGCTATGCACGTATTCCACGTATCTTCTCGTAACCACATGATCTTTGTCGGCCACAATGAACCAGGACTGCCTCGAGCGACCACGCACCTGCAGCAGCCCGTCCTCGCGCCTAACGTCTAGTCTCGACCATGGATGGTGTGAGTACAGCTGCTTCTTATGGTCCCAAGCTCGGTGTTCTCGGGGAAAACTTTCTCGTTGCACTGATCTCCAGAGGAACTCCTCGATCGTTAACTCGACCTCGCTCGGTCGTTTGCCGATCTTGCTCAGCCATTTCTTCAGAGCTTGTCTCACTGCCCGTGCTACCCGGCGTAACCGCAACCAGGTGGACACTCGTCGCCAGATGCTAGC
>LR141597.1:0-12172 GCA_900659605.1 Tisbe holothuriae | reverse complement strand
CTTAGAAGCAAATTTTCTGTAGTAACTTTAATACATTAAAATGGAAAACGGCGGTTTTCAGAACAGTATACCTACCCGGAGCATCTCCATACGGCGGTGAGGGTCGTACCCTTTAATCAAGTCCTCAGTAATGTACAGGCCCTGGATGTTCAAGAACGTAATGAGTGCGGACTTGTCACCGCCTTCAAGCTTGGCAATGAACGGCGCGCGCCCGCAATAGGCCTTGGAGAAACATTGTCGCGTCCTTGCCTCCCGCGGCGTTGGCGGCAGCCTGTCCCGCATCGGCGGCTGGCGCACCGGCTTGAACGCCACTAGAGCTCGATCCAGAGCTACTACCGCTGGAAGGCGGTGTACCGGAGCTCGACCCCGAGAGTCCAGATCAGAAGAAGACGGGCCGGCGGGAAGAGATAAAGCCGCGGATGAGGACGATCCAGGGGGTCCGGATGCCGACGACGAGGGTCCGGAAGAAGCGGAGGAGGAGGAGGAGGAGGACCCGGCTGCGGCTGGTACTTGCGGCACCGTAAAGTTAACGTGGCATCTGGAAGAGAATGTCGAGTAATGTCAGAGCAGAGATCTGGCCACCTCCGTTTGCAGCCGCTGCCGCCGCCGCTGAAAGAGAAAGCTAAACGTTTTTAAAAACTAAGCACGTTAAATAGCAACACCACCTAGTTTATAGTAAAGAGGTCTTTTTTATTAGCAACTTACACTTGGCCTGCGGCCGCTAGCTGTGGCGAGGGTCCGGCTTGCTGTTGCTGGTGGTGCGCAGGCGGTGTCGGGGCCCGATCAGGAGCATCGGCTGCTGTTGCGACGACCTCGCGTCAGACGACGCTGGTGGAGCAGACGAACCCGCAGATGACGCCGGTGCCGCGGCCGCCTGGGATGACGCGGGCTGGGGTGGTGCGGGCTCGGAGGACGCGGGCTGAGATGATGCCGCTCTGGCTGCTGCGCGGAGGGTGCCGCCGCAGGCTGATTCCCAGCAGCAGAAGAGGACGCCGCGGCCTGGCTGGCTGCCCCCTGAGACGCCGCCGTGTTCGCCGCACCCAGGTTACCTGTTCCTACCGCTTTCAAGAGGTCTCCACGGCGGGCGCGTTGCACGGGGATTGGGATCCTTGAAGTCACCGCTCCTCCTCGACCAGCGGCGTTGCCACTCGGGTTGTTGGTTTTCTTTCCCCTTGCCACCGGCTATCATAAAGATTACAGAGATGAAGGACGTGGGCTCGGAGTTGAAGGATGACGACAAGTAGGAAAGTATGGAGATGTTGCGAGGGGAAGCCTTAATCGGGGCAAGCGAATGAACGAATCGAAGAAGAAGAAGGCGTAAAAATGGCTGCAAAGCTGATATAATGATGCGGGTTGTTTAGCGCTTTCTACCGTCAATTGTGAATTTTATCCATTTTTGGGATTGCTAGGCTTCAATATCGCGGTTAAAGTGTGCATAAGCAAGTCCGCTCTCCTACGGTAATGGCTGAGGACTGAGGAGCATCTCCCAAGGGCATAACCTTTTATAGGCATGGCACCGGAAGTGGAAGGAAAGGAGACCGGAACCGGATATGGAAGCAAACTCGAATTGTAAGTAAACCGGAGCCCTGAAGGGGAAGTTAGTAACCAGTCCTAAGGTCTGGATGGCTCTTTTATAGCACACATTAAGTAAACCGGTACGGAAGTGGAAGGAAACTGGAACCATAAGTGGAAGGAACTGGAACTAGTGTTCCTTGATAGAGTTCGGCAAAGCGTGCTAGCCAGTAGTGAGTGCGTGCGAATGGGCAGTCTGGCAAGCCAAAGCTGAGACACGCGATATCTGAGTAATCACGATCGCGATCACCAGCTGAGAGCAGCGATATCTGAGTTAAAGGAAAAGCGACATCGCGATCAAAAGAGGAGAGAACAGTCGCGATGTTTAGGGTTTCCAAAGTATTTAAAAAAGATCAATATTTTTATGTTTGTCAAGTAATACGTGGGTACCTCTAGCACAGAGAATCATGATTTATGAATAATATATAAAGGATATTATTTTGTTGGTATGCCACTTTGGTAGTTATGTTAATTATATCGGGGTGCTTCATAATTATGGTGTAATCTTGACTTCCTTCAAGTATTGGCAACTCTAATCAGCGAAGAGGGGAGAAGAGATGAGGCTGAGGTGGAATGACGTCGCGAAACTTTCGCGACGTCATGGGCTGCCAGATGACCGAAACGTCGGTCACAAAGTCCGAAAATGGACCGAATTTTCAATTTCATTCGGTCAAAATTTCTCATTTTTATTTAGTAAATGACCGAATTTTCAATTTTGACCATATGTAGTAAATGACCGAATTTGAAAAGTCCTATTAAGTAAAGTCCAAAATTTGGACCGAATTTGAGAAAAATTTGGACCGAATTCGCTTCAAACGTCTGGCAGCCCGGCGAAAGAAGGAAAAGAAGATGATGGAAAGGAAGAAGGCTGAGACCAGAGATTATTCACCCGATTTTTGAGAGGTTGAAAAACAACTAGCGATACTTTTCCGCACTCTTATTTAAAGTACTGACTATTCAAAATATCTCCTTTTTCATAAATTGTTACAAAACTTTTCCCCACTTTCCTTTCAAATACAATTTATTTTATGCCTATATTTGGAACTGAAATAATATAGTTCTCTGAATATCTTTAGAAAAGTTTAACACTTCAAGTCAAGGCCAAAAAGGGACACGTTAAGCACTCTTTTTATTTTTTATTTCGGGTGTCTGTGATTCAGTGCGCATTGCATATCATATTATGTTTACTACTTTTGAATATAACACTCTTGAAAGGGTTTAACTTTGGCTGACATCAGCAGAACTGATATTGATCAGAAAAGGAAGTTACACAACATTATGAACCGTACTAGATAGAGCTTTACATAAGATATGCTGGTAGACAATTTGATTAGATGCCCATAATTCATTAAATTCATTCATTAATGCATGATAAAATATGATACAATGGAGGCATATATAACATATTGATCAACATACTCGTACAATATCCCATATTAATAATAAGAAATTTATTAGCCCCGCATGACTGCATTTTGTTATACGCTTTGTACTGGTATCAAAAATTCTAACAATGTTATCAACATTGGGCGGGCGCCAGGGTTTCCTTCATCTGTGAAACCTTGGTGAAACCCCTTGAAACGATCAAGGCCGTAATTGAATTTGGAGCAACTATTCCAATAAGTAGACGTGTTGTATAAAATTAGTTAAACTTATAAAATTATAATTATGCACTAATTAGTGACATGCATTACATTGCAAAAGTCACTTTTTCTTAAGTAAGTTACATGTAAGAAAGTAAATGTTCAACACTGTAGCCAACGCCTCCCAGTGGGTAATAAAGCAACACTTTCATTATATCGTTTGCACCCCACCTTTGGGATTTTTAATGATCTGTTGCATGGCGCGCAGCCCAGATTCGTTTCCTGAGAAAAACGAGTTAATAATGGCCCGGAGTCCACGGACCGTTTTCTCACTTATACTTTCAGCTTAAAGGGCTGCTGCTTTACATTTTTATAGCCATTTTCCTTATTACATTGTATTTTGTCAGCGTACATCAAACTTAAAAAAAATAATTTACTGCTGTTTCCTTATCGTATATTTTGGGCGCTACCTTTTGGTTCATTCACCAGTACGCCCAAATTTGTACATCAGTTTCAACTCAATATAATACGGCAGATAAAAAATGAGATATTTAACATGTTTAAATCCCACACAACGGCAACCCCTTTCTCACGTAATGATGACGCTCGTCACGTCACCAAGTACGAGGGCGTCAATAAGAAAAAAGAGGGGCCTTGAGACTGGGAAGACCTCGTACGGAGGCTATGCACATATTTGACTGAGGGGTTGTTAAGTTACAGTTTTCCTTACTGTTGTAAGCAGCTCTGCCACACATTTCCAAAGGATTACTTTTATAAATGTAATTATAGCATAGGCTTTGCAGGGAGATACCTCAAATTATAGAGCATCTGCTGGTTTGGTTGCTAGTAGAGTTGGCTTTAATGAAGTAAGATTCATGTTTGAATCTTTAAACTCAGTGCATACTGCATTGTAGTGACTTTTGGCGGTATTGATTTTTTTTCCAAAAGAAATGCCAAAGCAACTCGTTAAAAATATTTGTGACCAACGTTCATTTCCTTCAATGCGGTTTTGTAATATTTTGTACGTTGTGTAATAATTGCCCTAATGCTGCAGGATGTTTACCTTTGGAATGCTTTCAGATGTATTCCCAAGAAAGAAAGAGGGAGCCTAGATAAACACACTATGCTAAAGATCAAGGGGCTTGAACGGTAATGTGATTTGATTACTGCACATATTTTGCTCTCAAAGGCCTTTTTATTCTATTCAGGGAATACATTATATTGAATTATTGCACAACATACAATTCTGATAATTTCATTATATATTCCTATCTTCAGCTTCTGTGCTAAATCATTGCAGGCATTTTGCATATTACTTACGGAATAAATTACAATTACAAAGCATTACATTATTAATACTTTGGGAGAGATGTAATGACATTTTCAACATCAGCATTAGATGTCATCGAATTACTAGTAATATAGAAAGTATTTTTTTTAGGAAATTACATAATTTACAGTAATTTACTATCCTCTGACATCCGAGACGTTTCCTGTTCAATATCTGTCTTTGAAAGACGAGCAAGAAAGAGATTAAAAACCTTTTCTATCCTGCTGAGAGACATTTCTCCACTTCAATGTGACGTCGGGTTTGTTTTTATCCGTTTAGAAGAGAAAGAGAGCGGAAAAACACACATGAGGGAACGGAAGATGCTACTGCAAATTCTACACTAGGGTTGACATATTTTCCATGTTGACCAAGAAAAGCTAAACAAATATGTAGCTTTCCTTAACGTTTTATAAGCACGTTTTGTATTAAAAGTGTCCCGCTATATGCATATAAAAATTTCGGAGAGTAAGTCGTCACCAAAGTAAAACATCTAATACATTTGGTATGTATTTTGAGTCATAGCTAACGCTAGTTCAGTGGTCTATGTTTAAATGTATGCTGTAGTTTGCTTCATCAGTCTGAAGTCACTTAGGTTTAGAAATGGAACCAAATATCGACCCTGCCCCCAAAGCGATTCCTTATCTTGCCTTAGGGGATAGCAGCAGCATTCTCCTGAACGGATTGGGGTTTAAAAGCCCTTCTTCTTCTCCCGTCCGATGCAAATAAATGGAGGGATTCGAAAACGCATTTATACACGGGTTACAGGAAGGGAGCTAAGGCCGCTCCCAGACTGGCGTTTTTGCGCATGCTGTTTTCGCATTTCTGCCTCCACTCAGCATGCCTGGCTGGCGGGGGGGAAAGAAAAACTGCCAGCAGAAATAGGAAAAAGGATGGCAGAATCGCAAAAAAGGACGGCAGAAATGTAAAAAATGCTGGCATTTTTTGCAAAACTGGCCAGTCTGGGAGCGGCCTAAATTCCACTTTTAAGTGTGCATTTAGGGAGGATGTTAGGTTAAGCCTGGTAAAAAGTAACAAGTCAGTTACAGACAGAATTACTAAAAGTGTAACAATACTACAGTCAGTTTAAAGTTATGTTTTAAGTCTTACATTACGCGTTGTGCAGTTGATAAGGGTTTTATTGGGATAAAAGTATTAAAAAGTCCAATTTATTTCAATTCGAGACTGACTTTAAAGTCATTACCGTAAAACAACGAAATCTACCAAAGTCTCAACCTAAATTCCGAGACGTCAAGACCCCAATTTCGTTTTTTGGATTAAGGCATTTCTCCTTCAACCCTGTTTTAATGTCAAGGATCACGTTGATAAGGGTTTTATTGGGATAAAAGTATTAAAAAGTCCTATTTATTTCAATTCAAGACTGACTTTGAAGCCATTACCGTAAAACAACGGCATCTACCAAAGTCTCAACCTAAATTCCAAGACGTCAAGACCCCAATTTCGTTTTTTGGATTAAGGCATTTCTCTGTTTTAATGTCAAGGGTCACTGAGCTCCTTTATTATGATATTGCAAAGAACTGCTATTTTTAGGATCGAAAAAGTTAAATTGCAATTTTAAAGGGGGCTTTCGTCGTCTTTTTTGCGTCCCTGGAGGATTTTGAATGTGGCCTGGAAAAGGGTGCGAAAGTACGAGAACGAAATTGTCTCCTTTGGATGTAATTTGTGTCATTTCTCTTGTGTCTAAAGTAACATTTGATTGAGGATTCTTATTTAATTACACTGTACTCAGTTCCGCCCAGTTAACCAATACTTGATCAGCAAAACGTGTATTTACGTAAGCGTCTGCCTGGTCTGGGCATTTTTATACTGTACATGTATTATTGAGTCTGGCCTACATTGATGTATATAACAATATAGCTATATGACGTCAACATAACGGGTTATCCTCGCTCAAAGCTGGGCACGGTTTACAAATTACCAAGCATTGGGAAATTACATTTATTTTACAAGAATTACAATTACATTTGTTTAGAAAAGTCAAGAATTACGTAATTTTAGGAATTACAATAACATAGAATTACATCTGAATTACCTCAAGAATTACATTTTCCATGAAAATTTTAAGAATTACTTTTCAAATGTAATTCTTCCCAATGCTTGCAAAATACACTAATAATTATAGGAAGCACCAATAATACTGTAGGATCCGGTTCCTAAAAAAATAATTCAGTACTTACCTTTCTTTACTTGTCGAATTGTCGTACTAAACTTTTAGAAACCATGGTGTGAGCTTACAAAACTTTTGGAAAGCGATTTCCAGTCAAGCATATAATAACAATAGTAATAATAACAATAATAATCCCTCGGCGACCCGAATAAAAGTCCCAACAATTGTGGTTGAAAGAGAAACAAAAAGAAATGGAGTCTACAGGGCATTCTCTGCGCTTTGGATGACGGAAAAGTTGCTCTTTAGAGACCTCCCAGACTGGCAACATTTTGCATTTCAGCCGAGCAAATTTTCCTTTTTCTGCCGGCAGTTTGCTCATTACTGCTGAGCAATATCTGCGACTTAGAATAGTTTGAATTTTACTTCCAAGTCCCAGAAATTTCCATGGCAGAAATGAGAAAAGTTGCCAGCCTGGGAGGTCTCTTAGAGTTGCTGCCTTGTTGGAAGAACAAGTTTTTATGAGAGCAGGATAAAGGGTTATATTAAAGTCAAAAAGATAATAATGTGAAGGCCGGAATGAACTAAACCAAAGAATGACATGTAATATGAGACAGCATATTAGGCCCATTCATAGAACCCTGAAATATGATATTCAGTGCGACCTATTTATTTAATATTATCGCGTATGGTTTACATTAAGAAGCATTTGTTTCACACTGTACTTAATAAGAAATATGTCCTGTTGTCGCTGTTACTAAATTGCTTATTTTTAGGGGAAAAATTAACAACCAACATGTATTCTAACATATTTAGACACAAATTTACTCTTGTATTGCATATCCATGCCGGTTTTACAGTCCAGTTACGAAACAGCTCTCTTTTTTCACAAAAGAGAGCCCAAGGGCAAAATAAATAGGACATTTTGCGGTCTTAGTTAAATTGTCAGACTGCTTTTGGGCCACCCGTCGAATCAGTCAAGTGAAATTGACAACAGCCTTGAGGCAGCTGAGGAGTCTCTTTTGGCCTTGTCTTTTCCCTTGCTAACCAACGGTCAAACAGAAAGTATGTTCTCTATAACTTTATGGAAGAATATTATAATTTATGTAGAAACAATAACTTTAAAAAGATCATCACTGTAAGTCGTATTCATCAGTACTTGCTGTTACATGCAATTTATATTATAACTCAAGTCAGTTATGTGCGAAGTCTTATTCATACAATTTATATCATGAATTCAAGTCAGTTATGGGTGTGTTAGATAATACTAATTTTATTACATGTATTTGAATGGCTTGGAAACCCTATCGACGTCCTACCAATCAAGGAATGTCGCATCGAAATTGATTTATGAGTTCTGACTGGGCATCTTTTATCTTTTATTCATCTCCAATATTCATTGGGATTCGGTAATAATACTTCCAAGTCTTCCATGTTTTGCTGAACAAAGGGTATGATAAATGTAACGTATACAATGTTGTAGATCACTATACTGTAATTAATACAATATATTAAGTACTAAGAAATGTCACGTCTCATGCACAAAATCGGAATGCGAAAATGTTTCCAGCGCCTTTGATAGTCATTTTCAACTATAAGTAGAATGAACATTTCACGTGTTTTCAATTTGTTCCCACTGTTCAACTCTTTAAAAACTCGTTTCAACCCATTGTGAATATTTGATCATCAGACCATTGTGTTACGTCATCAAATTACGCCGCTAGTTTTTGTGACTGACTTTGATCAGTCACTGACCATTTTCTGACAATGTAATGAAGGATTGCAATTGATATGCATGCTGTGTAATCACTTTGAGGAGAGAGAGAGAGAGAGAGAGAGAGAGAGAATGGTAAAACAATTGCGTAATAGAACGATCGCGATCGCACGAACTAGAAGCCAACGTGAAAATCTCGATCAAAGTCTGTGCCATTAAATTTGTTTCAAACCGCACATAACATTGTCTAGTTTAGTTTAGTTTATTTGCCTAATTTTACACACAACAAAACTACATACAATAACCGATTATAAATTTACAACTTATATATTTACAACTTATATGTGCTAAAATGACTATCATGATTGTATATCCCGCTTTTGCATTGTCAACAAATATATGGTATGTGATATCTTTGTTTCAACCACTTTGCCCAATGGAAGGTGCTAGCGGCCGAGATAGTCCTCCACCTGAGTCTATCCAAGTCTACTAACTGAGGCGTGAGGAACCATTGGTTGAGCTGATACTACTGTACTTAGATGCTATTAATGAGTTTGATACGTCTGATACTATCAAGAGATAAGATGTAACTGATGCTCTAAGAGCTTGTATTTGGTAACAACGATTAGTGTACGATTTGTTACAAACGTCGGTTAGTACCGACAAGATATCAATAGATGCAGACTCTGTTATAGGACTATCTCGGCCACTACCACCATCGCAAAGATATTGCATACCGTATTGCCCTTTCAACTCCAGAATCTTCAAAAATACACATGTATATTTATTAACCATGTGTAAATTGAACCACTATGATGTGCCGATTATAAATTCAAAAGTATATTTAATTACTACATTCGTATATGCTCCCTGGTGCAATTCTTTTATTTCTTGTAGAGTTCCAGTTTAGTGCATATGTGCAAATACTTACTTCTTTGTGCAATAATGACCAACATGATAGAATCCTTGTCCCTGTTTCTTTAATTATCTGTTCTGTACAAAAGAGGAAAACTTGTTCAATAGTAAAAACTTGCCTACTTTAGTCATCGTCGCTACTCAGCATGATAGAAGCAAATGAGAAACTTTTTCCACTTTGAAACTTCTCTCTGTACCTCTTTAGTCTTTACTCTTTAGTTTTCTACTCTCTTTTCTGTAATGAGGCCAACACAATTGTAATACTGCTTTACTTTTATCATTCACTGAATCATAACACTGTAGACCAGTTTGTGTAGTATACTTTTCAATAGACAATATGTTCCCAAATTTAGTTCAAATTAATAGTCGAGCTCTTGCATTTTTCGATGGATTTAAAGCCAGAAACTCTCACAGATCCAATTTTTCTGTCTCTATTCCTGGCTTTTTTATGTTTTTCGACTTGCTTTATACAGACTTCTTTGTTAGCAGAAGGAAACGTTGAGTAAAAGGACTTACTGAGAAATAGTTCGCTTAGAAAACACAAACTATTCAATTATCATAACCAGGAACAACTATGTACTAGTCTTTCTTAGGACAAGAATGAGTCTGACTACGTTATCATTGTGTGAACTGAGACTTACCATACACTCCGATATCTTTTTATACTAGAGAAACTTTATCAATTCTGTACCTAGTGTATTTTATATCCGTTCAAAGTAAGTGAGGTTGTTGCCAACTGCTTCGTGCTCTAGTTCACATTGTTGCTCAAGTGAAAAAGAGAAGGACACAGCTATAAATTTACTTGTTGCAACTGTGCACAAAAGGGTTACCATAGCATTGAAGGCCTTTGGACCATAAAAAAGTGTATTCAATAATAGGCTTAGAATGATTGAATCTAACCAGCAGCTGGCAGCAACTAGGGTAATATTTATAATAAAAATAATATGTAGTTACATCATTTACAGCTCCATAGCTCCATTACTTATTAAGCTACCTGCAATTTGATAGTTAATATAAATTAAATTCAACTTGTTAACAAAATAGCATCCCTACGACCCTTGTTTCATAGAAACAGTTCTACGTTTGTTTGCTGTCTCAGCACCAATGCTATTGTTTGCATTTCTCAGAATAAAGAGAAAGACTTTTTTTCTTATTTTCGCCACATTTTCCATTATATTAATCGAATGAATGAATCTCTCGTCTAAACAATAGCCAATGTCGGATTTATAAGATGAAGATGGAAACAAAGGCTTTTCTCGGGAAAAAGGGAATTAACCGCATTTAATTGGGATTTACCAAGGAGATATTTTGCTAATATGATACAGGGAAAACCTCAAATTTAATAATTATATCGTGTTTTTTTATTAATCTGGTAGGCTGATTTAATAAAGAAAGTTCTTTGAGTGCTTGTTAATGGATCAGCTTAGGACGACTGATCATTTAAACATTACCAGGCGAATCTTGATGTCCGTAGACCGTAATAAGATAGTATTAATTTGGTGGACCCGCCGGATCCGCTGGAGTTTCATATGTGGTAAAACGTTATCAGACACCAAACTTATTGTCGATCACAGTATTTTAAATGCCGACTAAGTTTCTCAGGATTCAATCAAATTACACAGCCGGATATTCCGATATAAAAGCTCCTTTCTACTCACGTTTGACATATTTCAATATTAGAATTTGAATAGGAAAAACGTAATTTAATTCAAGTATAGAGTTTCTCCAATACGAGTTCAACTGTCCAAATGATAAGAGTTCTCTAGCCAATATTGTAACTCTTTGGAAGAGCAAACAAAGACTTTTAAAGTATGTTTTATTGTCTGTACTGATACTATACAAGGTGTGTAAGAGGTTAAAACTCTTTTGAATGCCTCTTTCAAGCTCTTTATAGAATTAGAATTTGGCACCTTTTGTTTCTTATCATTTGGACAGCCGAGTTACTGTCCTGTTCTGAATCTTTTAACATTTACAAACATTTTGCTCTTTACTCTTAAATTTTAGTGTCATCGCCATTTTACAATATTTATTAAACACCCTGTCAAATATAATCTCTGCTCGATATGACTTGACATATCGTCGCACTTTGGTGACATCTGCTGTTGGAATTATCAGAAATTGAGTTACGCAATTTATCAGTCCAATAAATCGAAGACGGATTTGGGGGAGAATTGGGAAGCAATGACTAAGGGATTCCATACTTATAAGTAAATTATTTAACTTTAAAGCCCCTAAAATCTTGTTTAACCTTATAATTTAGAGTTAACATGGAAATTTATGTAAGGTACAATAAAGTTTCTATACCCAAATGGCATAAAATTTCAAAAAGGATATGCTATACAGTACACAACTTATATTAACCATATATGTTAGGATATAGTACGTACCTGGGTAATAATGATTAGTTTCTAACCGTACTAATAACATTATATTCCCCATAAACTGTCCTCCCTGCCATTGAACTTCTGGACCAAAGACAGAAAATCTCCCTCGCTCCTAATCCCTTTTGGAAGTAAATCTTCTTTCTTCTGTCCTCTCACCTTGGAGGCCAAACTGAAGAAGGAGAAGAGAGAAGAAGCTTAAAAACTGTTGATAATGAGAATTGCCCAAAACGGTTGTGTAACGATGTTATATACGGAATAAGTACTGTTATAATGTGTAGGGGAAAGCTGTCCAATGCTAAAGGAAATGCTTGAATATAACACTTTAATGGAGCGAAAGCTTGTGGCGGAATGGTTAGCGTGCGAGACTCACATGCAAGGGGTCCGGGGTATGAATCCTGGGCCCGGCGCTTGGTTCAACTGCTCTCCAAAAAGCTACCACCCAAATTGCCCATGATCGTTTGGCGTGCTATTGCAACAAACCTGAAAAGGTAGTGCCCTAAAATATATAAAAGGGATGCATGGCAAATATAAAAACACTTAAATGTATGGGGG
>LR141596.1:0-12198 GCA_900659605.1 Tisbe holothuriae | reverse complement strand
GCGGCTTGGACGGACCCGAGCCCGGCGGGGCAGTATTGCAAAAAGCGCACTTTTGTCCTATTAGATGATGACATATACAGGGTAGCTGATATGTATTGAAACATCGAAAATTAAAGATTTCTCATGAATGGGGCAGCCAAACTGCATAATTATTTTTGCAATGGCATTGCCCATGATGTGTCTTCATTCTGACCAAATAGTTCTTTAATTGGACCACTGTGGCAATCACAGTCCAACCAAACATGACTAGTATCAGAGGTGCTCTGGCTCGCCACATTTCCTGTGGCAAATATGCTGTTACTTTTTTATGCGTGGAGTAGAGAGGCTGCAAAGTGGTACAAAGTAAGGTCTAATATCGTAGATTATGCCATTAAAAGGAAATTTTAATCAAGCACACATGGCAATTTTTATGTAAGAAATGGAGGCTTGTGTCAGAGTGGCAAAGTGAAATTTTGCTCTAACTTAGTAAATTAATTTCGTCCTCACACCCTCAAAAATGTTTAGATTGCTATTAAACTCATCATGTATGTCATTTAGGGTTGTCATCATCCTGTCAAGGCATAAAATAGCCAAAACATTGGGTTTCTCAGCTCATATGCATGATACAATGAAGCCTTTTTTCCTTGCAAGCCATACCTTGGCCAACATAATACTTTTATCTAAAACCAATATTACTTACTAATAAAAGTGCTGTTAAATTTTAGGATGTCATTAATATGAATACTTACCCTCATTTGGAACAAAATTTATAGCCTATATCCCTTTTATAACTACAGCAGAGGCAACAATAGGTGGTTTTGCAGCATTTTAGAGAGGTTCAGTAAACATATATTTATATGGCTTTATATCAATTCAAAATGACTTTTAACCACATAAGCCTCTTAAGGACAGTTCAATAACTGTACTATGTCAAAATCAAGGCTTAAAACAACCATTAAATGGGGTTTTCTTGATTCAGAAGTGGGACGAAAACAACAGTTTTTGCCTTTTGATACAATTTTTTCTAGAGCCATGGGGGTTCTGTTCCACTGTGAAGCGCACAGTGGTTCAAATGAAGCATGGATTGGTTCAAATGTAGTAGAAGAGTGGGGAATTTGAGTGCAAAAAGAAATTTGAAGATTGCTCAAGCCAGTAATGAGATAATGACCATTGAAACTATGTTTCAATACATATCAGCTACCCTGTAGTATATCAAGGCATCTAATGATGGCTTTTATGCTATATCATTGTTTCAGCTCATTGCCACTCCATTTGCTGTTGCGATCCTTTCTTTTGACCCGCCAACAACGTTCTGGATGTTGCTTATCTACTACTTCTTTGGTAAGACAAAACTGGGCAATAATACATGGGTAGAATTCAGTAAATGTCAGTAGATCATGCATATGTTACTTCTTTGCTAAGAGATGTTGTCCTAATACCAGTATAAAAGTTAGTTTAATGCAGGAATTATATAATTGACTAAATGAAAGTTGCCTACAGTACATTAACTCTACTTTTGCCGATTAGATCAGGACTTGCTCTGTTCAGAATATATTTGGCAGGATAAGTTATTGCATAAAAATGGGCATAAACAGTTAATGTACATAACAATGACAACTTTCATTTGGATGCTAACAGCAATATGATGAATATTGACAGTATTCAAGTCCTATTGTTTTATTGAAACCAATTTCCTCTTCCAGCCGAGACCTGGTTTGCCGTCCTCTTCACCGTCATCGTGGAGATCGTGCCCACCGAGGTCCGCGCCATCTGCATCGGAATCTTCCTCTTCCTCATGAACAACATTGGCGGCAACCTGCCAGTGCTTGTAGACCCGGTCGCGGAGAAGTACAACTACAGGACGGCGCTGTATATTTTCTTTGCTGGATTTGTCGGTGCTAGTAAGTACTTAATATATACTTATGCACAAAATACATTTTTGTGTAAAAGTTAATTAGTTTGCCATTTACTGACTCAAATGTGTTGTCGAACTTTAGCGTGAACGTACTACTAATTAAATATAATAGTAAACTGTAAACATGAAGAGACTTCTTCACAATGTCTCTGAGGAACTTTTTCTATGGAACGTTTTAGATTTAATTCAATATTTTGGCAGATATTTTCGTTTTTGGTCCCAAGAGTACACGCATAAAGCTGGAAGACAAACTGATGAACAGCCAAAAACGAAATCCACAATGTATATTATTAACTTCTCCTCCAGGTGCCATTCTCTTCATCATTGCCTCCCTGCCGCTCTACTTTGAGTACCGCCGTGAGCACGGCGACTCTGACGGCTGCTCCGTGCTCTGCAGGACCACAAGGAGGAAGCTCTGCCCATGCTGTAGCAAGGATGAGCAGCTTATTAATGAGGATAATCGGAGCAGGGCAAGCACCGTGGATGAGGGATTTGCTCTTTTGTATCTTTATAATTCATCCTGTTAAATAATTGTTAATAAAGGATAAAATTTAAGCATTGGGTGAAAGTAACTTATTATATCACTGCACTGTACAGTAGGTCAAGATCTGGATTGCAAAAATACGGATATTTTTCCATATTAATATTTAACACCCTAGCCACCTTCTCTTTTGTAAATAATAGCTGTTCAGCAAGGTGTAAGTTGTAGACATATACTGTATTTCACCTTAATATGTTTATAATTGCATCTGTTTTGTCACTGACTAAACTTCTTGTAACTACATAAGATAACAAATAACCATAACCATAGCAGAAGCTCTCAGACCTTCTGCACTATTTGGTGGCAGCACAGTGGGCAACGGCTCCATCTCAAACTTAAATATTGGACTCTGCCTGAAAGGTATCATGGGTACAAGCCGTTCCGAACCCTCAGTGCTTGTCGGCACAGTGGTCTCAGTCGTTGTTATCATAGGTGCGGGGTCTGGTTGGTAGCTCTGTCCGATTGAGATGTACTCTCCGTTGTCGTTGTTTGTGAAGGCAATGGCGTTGGCAGGGTATTGTTTGCCAATGGAGTTGGTGGCTTCTTTGAGGAGGCAGAGGTCGGTACCGGTTAGAGCCTAAAATGTGAATATTCACTTAGCAACTAGCATGAACGTGGTAGCCCTATTTGCATTTTGCTTGACTCTGACCCAGAAGGTTGTGGGTTTAAATCCCTCATAAGCCCTGCGCATGATGATGAAAAAATATGAGAATTATGCGTACTAGTGAATGCACTGAAAGATAGTGCTCAAAATTATACAATAAGGGATCAGTAGTAAAATGTTTTGGAACAAAGTTCACAGAATAAACTAGTAGTAGGGGTCCGTGGTGGCCGTGCTTGCTAGTCGCTCGACTCCGGCAAAGGAATCCGGGGTTTGAATCTCCCCCTGCGCAAAAGCAAAAAGAGCACGGATATATAGTTGGAAAGCCACTGATCTACCAAAATGGCAGTGATCTAAATAAAATAGGTCAGTGCCACTAGGGAAACTCAGAGAAACCTCTATGCAAAAAGTAACACGGCACACATGCTGTTGAATATCCCTAGATGGATTGTAGTTGGCTTCTCAGAAGCAACAGTGTTACAAAAAAAGTGTATGAATTAAGTTGTTGTAGTGCTAAAGTAGTTTTTTTTTCATCCCAATGCAATGGACTTATACTAGTATTGTCCATCGCTTAACAAACACCAATATAATCAATGCTTTCTTATTTCCAGCTCCCTCCTTCCACGGGCGTTGTCCCTTTCTCCGGCGGCGCCAACAACTCCCCCGTCATCATCGCCCCCAACAACAGCTTCCATCACAACGCGGACATCAACATGAGCAGCACCAGCTGGTGGAACAGCAGCGACGGCTGGGCCAGACAGCAAGTGTCGAGCTCGAGTGCGCTGAAAGTCGAGCAGCAGATGACGCCCAATCACAAGGATAATAATGTGGCTGTGAATACGCCCAAGGTAGGCTGATACGTGATGTTGTACACTTTGACATGCCTTTTGCTATTTTAATTTGCATACTTAGTTTCATTCTCTCTTTAGAAGACGTGGTACGCTTTCAAAGTAGTTAATGTACTGTATCTGTGAGATTACTATAGGAGTGCTGAAACTCTCCTCCAGATTCAATGAACTTTACATACGAGAAACAAGCACAATTATTATAGTCAAGATCATGTAACTACATGTATATACAAACTAAACTAGACTACTTGACTTGTCTTTCAGGCCTCCGGTGACCACTTCCACGACAGCACGACTCCGATTGGGATCGGCTGTTTTGCGATGACGTGCCCGACAAGGCCACGCTTGTGCGTGACGTCGGCAGCCCTGCTCAAAGCTCAAAGGACCCCAAGAAGATCAACAACTACTTCAAGCACACTGCGTCGAGCCCCGTCCGCTCAGGGCCTGGCTACATGCCCTATGGGTCACCTGCCGGGGACTACATGATGTCGCAGATGAAGCCCCATGGGGCTGTTGCCCTGCCGGTGGCTGCTGGGCAGACGGATCTGGCTGGCAAGCAGCGGAAGCGGAAAAAACCGGCGGGCGAGAAAGTGTGCCGCATCTGCGGGGAGGAGTTCACTGAACACTATTCCATGAAATGCCATGTCAAGGCGGTTCACGAAGGCTACAAGCCAAACAAGTGCGACAAGTGTGAATACAAGTGTGCCAAGAAGAGCGACCTCAACGTCCACGTCGCCACGGTCCACAACCGTGAGGCGCGTTTCGTCTGCTCGGAGTACGGCATGGCCTTCGGTCAAAGCGGTGCACTTGGGCGCCATATTCGGAGGAAGCATCAATAAGAGAATAAAACAGTGATTTAAGAGGAAATGGAGGTATAAGCAATAGTGGACTATATTGTGAGCGCTGGGAACACAAGAGTCCCCTTGGAAATGGCCTGAATAACAGAATTGCAGTTATTATGTGTACATTATTTAAATATTTTGTAATATATTGAAGGATGTGTAATTGTGATGTGTAGATCTAAATTTTTAAGGCTCCTTCGTCGTACTCAAGTATTTGGACTTTAGCAAGATCTCCTCCATCGCCATCGCGGGCTTCCTCTTCCCGATCCAGATCAGTAACAGGGCGCCGCTCACAATATATTACTAGACTTGAAAGTGAATTTGGTGTTAAAAAGCTCATTGCTCATGAGCTCATATTAAGTAGCCTAGCAAACCAGCCCGAAAAATCCATTTCTGGTATTTTCACAATGCTAATTGCTCTAATTATCCCCTTAATTACCATAACTAGTTGAGAATATTTTAACAAGTTACAGTAAGAAAAGTTGTTGGGTAAAAAAGACAGAAAATTACAATCATGGTATATTCATAAACCTAATATGTACACTAGTTACACTAATGATCCATAATTACCCTAATTAGTACATTGTGAATATTAAAACATGTTAGTTACAGTAACAATAGTTTGAAAAAATGCTCAATGCAATGGGGGTTAAAAAGAAAGCGCAAAAATCACATTTATGTGGTGAACTTCTGAGGTCGAAACAACGACTTGGGCGTTCTCAGAGAACCCAGAGGCCGGTTTTTGTTCTCCTTTTTTCATGCTAATCGCGCGGCTAATCGTGTTTGAAATCACTTTTTACTTAGTAAAATTCGATTTCAAAACACGATTAGCAGAATATAAAAGAGGACAAAAACCGGCCTCAGTATCTTAGTCTTGTGCTTTTACATGCTCGCCAAAGCTAGATCACAAGTTCGAATACTCGACAGTAAAAAAATTCTCTTTTATGTTACGTGCGTTACGAATAACCTAATACTGACTGTGATTTGACCTTCTAAAGAATATACTAATACGGATTGTGTTTACTTTACTACTTTTCTCTTTTATTCGCAAGTTGACAGGCCGTTCGCGGTCTGTAACCAAAGAACTTTGTAACAGGAAATAAGAGGAAGAGAATTTTAAGTAGCCTTCATTTAGTCATCATAGATATGAGATAAACCCATTTGTACTTATCTTGGATATGCAAGGGGATACAAGTCTTACAGCCAATGTCCTAATGGGAACAATACTATTTGTTATTAAATATAACCTCGGCCTCGGCAGTTTTTTTTCGTTTCCTCCTTGGGTAGCATACATTTGTTATGATTACTGTCTGTCTATGTGATCACATCATAGACGGTAGTAATAACTGTTATTACTACCGTCTATGGATCACATAGATGGTCACTCGAGTGACCATCTACTGGCTACTGATGACATGTCAAGAATGGCATGAAAGCCTGGATGTCATAATTTACTTATTTTACGGTTATTTTGAATATTTGTGACTGAGAGTTATTGCCAATGATTTAATTTGTAGATTACACTCATAATATTCATATAGTACTTTAGATTAACACAACACAAGAGCCGAACTGATTAGACCTGATTTCATAGAATTGTTATAGGTAAGCAGCTGCAAAGTGCGAAGAGGACCATTCTCGCCACTCTGTTTACTAATTAAGTTCACTCTAATAATAATAAAGTATAGTCGTTGTTTTTCTGTAATGCCAGCATTAAATGAAAAGAGGCTTACTGGTAACAATATTATGTCGCTTGACACGCGTACAATTTACATATCTGTTTAGTAGATTATTTGGATGTTCAATACGCATATTGAAGTTACAGTAAAGTAAACACTTATATTCATGTAAAGCATTTTTGATAATAGAACACCCTGTTTCATTCAAGTCATCACCATCATCATCAAAACAATTTTTGGGTATAATCCCCAAATGGCACAAACCGGATATTCTAAACTAAAAATACCCAGCTTGGCTGTCCAAATGATAAGAAGCATAAAACTGTTCATTCTAAACTGTATAAAGCTTAAAGATAGCTATTTAAAGAGAGCATATTTAGTTTTGTTGACATATTACACAGTTTCAGTAAAGACAGTTAAAATGGCTTAAAAGCATTTCCTGGCACTCCTGAAAGTTTGTGATAAGCATTGGAAAGAATTACATTTGAAAAGTGATTATTGAAATTTTCATGGAAAATATAATTCTCAAGGTACTTCAGATGTAATTCTATATTATTGGAATTCCTAGAATTACGTAATTCTTGACTTTTTGGAGCAAATATAATTGTAATTCTTGTAAAATAAATGTAATTTCCCAATGCTTTTAGAGAACTTTTATAATTTGGACAGCCGAGCTAAAGAGTTAAAACGGGGCATCAGTTGGAGAGCTGCACTGACTGTGACAGTTCTCCAAAATGTTGCTGTTATTGATATTAATTGTGACCCCATTTAAAGTGATATGTCAGGAAAATGTGCCTAATATGGACAGGGAGGCCGATCAACAAGGTATTAAATAATGGCATTATATTGTTATAAAGTCGGTGATCAATCTACTACTTTAAAATTATAAAAAAATATAAAGTCTTCGTGGAATGCATAAGATTTCATTTTAAAAATCAAAAGTCAAAATTGACGACTGAAATTAAACAGATTCCCTGAATGCAACATAAATATTTGCTATATACTTCAAATAAGTTCTCTGCATTTATTTTAAGTAAATATATATCCTATATGAGTGAGAGAGGCGACACTTTGGAAAAATTATAATAAAAAATGTTACTGCAATACATTTCTGTCCATCAGAACCCACTGTGGTTCAATTTTATGTTAACTCACATCCCACATTGGATTCGATACCACATTTGCACAGTGGAATTATCATTCCAATGTCGTGTTGCGTCTCGAAGACGCTTTTTCTCTTCAAATCGACCACCAAAATATACAACATACAGGGTGTTTGTTTTATAAGTCGTTATTAGAAACTGGAATTGCCTTCAGCCATTTTACTCTTAATACGTTTTGAAGAAAATGTTGTTCTCTATTAAATTTTATCATCCTGAGAGTCGTCAGTTCTCATGTCCGGACCTAAAGCTCTACCGTAAATACTATTGAGCCACCACCATCAGATTCTGTGTTTAGTAGTAACTGTTTAGAACGAGATATTCACATACAAATATCCTGTTAAATTATTAAGGGTTACCATTTCTTTTAGGGCCTCCCACCAAAGTGACAATGCTACGTCCCTCCGCCCAGCGGGCAGGGGCCGCCCTCACCGTGGCGTGTATTGCAGAGGACTCCAACCCAAGGACGGTCATAAAGTGGTACCTGGGAGCGGAGCCAATCTTGGACACGGTTAGGCAATGAATCGTTTTCTTAAAAAGTTTTTAAGTGTTTCATCCCTGGCATTACCCTTTCACTTCATTCACCAGATAAACCATGAAAGCAATTTCAAACTTTTCTAGTGCCACAGGGCCATGGGGATTCAAACTCCGAGTCGAGGGCCTTACCATCACGGCTACCAAGGCTATGGACAAGCACCACAAATGTGGGCCCAATGTTGGATGAACCCCCTTTTTCAAAAATAAAAATGGAGCACCCGAAAACTTTCATCCGTGCTCATTGTACATTTTGCAAGTTGTACCTTACGTGCTAATGGGAAGTCTAATCTCTTTACTAGGTGCCTTAAAGGCTTAAACACTAGCTGGATCTGCAGGTTGTGAGAGCTTAGTAATGAAAACAGTATAATGTCTCTTATTATGACCTGCAGTGACATCTAACAGTTAAGTTGCGCTAAACACAGAGATTACATATCCCATTCCTTGAAAGAATATTACTGATTTAATTGATTCTTCTTCACATTCATTACAGAGATTGACGAGGACATCTATATCGGATCCCGCCCCGGTACGTTCATCACTGTGAGTTGAGTCACACTCCACCCGACTGCCAAGGACAACGGCGCTGAGCTGCGCTGCGAGGCCAAGCACCCAGCCATGGAACAGGGAGAGGAGTATCCGCATCTTAGTGACACAGCGGAGGTTATGGTGATAAGTAAGTATAATATTTCTATTTAAAGTTTGCTGGATCATCCCTGGTGTTAACCAGGGCACTACCTTTCGGTTCATTCACCAGACACGCCATGAAAGCTCAAGTCCCGCGGGGGATTCAAACCCACGACCTCTTGGGCCTCAGGGACAAGCGACTTGCAATCACGGCTACCACATGACCAGATGAAGAGATTGTATTTCTTATGAGGAGCCTGAGGTAAAAATCAGCTCTTGATTCACTTCCTCAGCTCAGGCTATTCAAGCTGTGAGTGGAGATTGAAGGAAAATCAAACCATCAATAACATAAAGTTAGCATCATATTGCAACCGCTATATTTTAACTATAAATCCGTCTTATCAATTCTAATTTGATATGCAGTAGAGCCAGACGGCATTAATGCAGCATGTAACACGGAATTATGGAACAGTACGACTAAAAATCACGCAACCTCCTTAAAATGTAGAGGCATTTTTGATTTTTCGCAAATAAAAGGCTTTAGTTAACCTAGAACGTCCAGAAATGCAATATACTCGTAAAGGCTCATTTCCCTTAATGTTAGCAGCTGCAGCAGCTGTTCATTTCAGTGATTTCACCCATTCTTAGTACACCACCATGCCTTTACAAGGAGTATGCAAGGATGTCTCTACCAGACAGACAGTTTTACAGAGATTCTTGGAGTATGTGTTATAATTATTATTGAGCGCAAGTGTTAAATGGGGCAATTGTAATGAATTGAAAATATAATATGGGTTTCATGGCTTATGTTTCATGTACAGTAAGTTTTAGGTCGTCTCAGTAAATAAAACAGTTTGACTTATCATTGTGTATAAAACATTTAAGGTGGAAAAACTTCATTTCTTATGACAATTCAAACATAACAATAAAAAGCCTTATCAAAGTATTTTTATTCGTATCCGCATCATTCTGTAGAATGTGTAGATTTCTAATGTACAAGCACGAACAGCTATGTCATTACATATATTTTTTTGGAAAAATAGTTCTGCACTTAATTATTAAGCTTCAAATTGCAAGGTACAATCTTAACGTTTCGTCACAAAACAAGCATTGGGAAGAATTACATTTGAAAAGTAATTCTTGAATTTTTCATTGAAAATGTAATTCAAGGGGTAATTTAGTGTAATTCTATGTTATTGTAATTCCTAGAATTACGTAATTCTTGACTTTTCCAAACAAATGTAATTTTAATTCTTGTAAAATAAATATAATTTCCAAATGCTTGACACAAAAGTATGAAATTTGGAGGGGGTCCTTACATTATTCCCCCTTTAGTTTGTACTTTGGACAAAACAAGATGTCTTGACGCTATTTTAAATCAAAAAGTATAATTCTAGCAACGGGACTCCCCCAAGGAGAAAAACCGGATTGCACACGACGAAAATTTGAAACATATTTGTAGTTCAACTGGGAGACTCTTGCCCTTGACAATGATATTCGTCTCCAAGATAATGTTGCTGTTCAAGATATTAATAATGCTTCCGTGTCAAGTGCTATCTCAAGATTACTTTCCCATTCCTGAGTAGGATCTCATTATGGACAGGGCATGTCATCAAAATGGTATGTGTCGTAGAGTCAAGCATTGGGAAATTACATATATTTTACAAGAATCTCAATGACAATTACTTTCTCCAAAAATGTAATTCGTTACTCTAAAATTACATTTTTTGCTAAGTCAAAAATTACAGTTACAAACCACTTTTAAAATTACATTTTGGCAGCCTGCTAGTACATAAGTGCACAACATACCATGCAGTGACTTAAACTGCTTGAAGTTACAGAATGTATAAGGATCAAAATTAATTTCTGGCAAAAATATTTTTTTTGCATTAGCTGGAAAAATAATTTTACTTAATTTAATTAATTAATTTGTAATTTTAATTTTACTTAATAGAAATGGACTGAAATGTAATTGTAATTCTTGGCTCCTTTAAGAATTACAATTACAATTACATTGCCTATTTTGAAAAATGTAATTTGTTACAGTCAATTACTTTTCTCCAAATTTTAAGAATCACTGTATATACTGTTCGGCTGAAAATAGATCTACCTAAATGAATTGTTTTGGGGCTCCGACTACTACAAGGTTAAAACTTGATTAAATTCCTACACCTTGGTATGTAGAACCAAATCATGGAAGCAAGGAAACCATATATTTAAATGAATTACTAAAATCATACCTCAGCCCTCCAAAAACACAAAAAATATTGGGCTTTTTCTTTAACCTATTAATAAATCGCTTCAGAAGATGCCCTAAATGTCATATTTCAGACATGCTTATGAAGTCAAAAATTGTAGAGCAGAAAAAGAAGTATGAAATAGACGTGTTTATAGGACTTAAAATGTTCTAAAAATACATTTCGGGATTGAAGGAAACAAACACAAATGTGCATGAATTCAATTATGGAATATATGGAAAATATAATAGGAATCTAATGGTATAAAACTGCTTTAAACAGTATTTTGGAGCCGTACAAATACAGAGTATGCCCTGAGGAGAGAATGTGAGAAGAAATTATTATTAGAAATTTGTAAATTGCAATAAAACGAAGATCTAAAGATGCCGGCAATGACGTTAACCAAGCACCAGCACCACGGGACAATCAAGGCTCATCATGGAGACCTAATAAGAAAAAGAACATATAAATATATATTATTAATTTTATATTATAAAGTAATGTAATCAACCCCAAAACGACAAAAAATCTGTTTATTCCAAAGGAAAATATTTCAACATCTAAAAAAGATTTCATTTTGTAACTTTAAAATGTGCAAATTTGCGGGAGTTTTTTAACAACATATTTTACATCCTCATACTGTTAAAACTGATCACTGCACGTAGCAAGTGGTCTCCATAGGAGGGGTTATCTTCTTTTCTGCTATAAGAGACCCAGTGCTGAGAGAACTTGGAGTGGAGGGATTCTCCTTGCTGCTCTGAATACAGAGCCATTCCCTCTCCAGTCTTATTGCAAAACTGTGCCAAATGGAAGAACACAATGTGAACTTTGGGTGTGACATTGAGACTCAGACCCAGGAATGCTTCCTTGAAGCTTGCAATTCGGAGGGAAAGGTCAATGGCCAGGCTGTGTGAGAAGCACCCCTGAACAATGTCAGAGAAAGCTCTGAAGGCTGTCACATATTTTTGTGCTTGAAAGATTCCCCGCTGCTCTGCAATCTGCTGCAGAAGATCAACTCCTTTGAGCAAGGCCATACAACCATGGCCATTGAGGCTGGCATTGTGGTAGGACTCCGGCCGGACATGGCACTGCTTGAGCCATTGGTCTGACTCTGGCCATTCTGCCGTGAGGCCTCTCAGCATATCATTGACAATGCCAAGGAGCAGATGCAGCTGGGGAGGAGGGAAGAGGGCTATCAGTTCCTCATCATCATCTCCTTGCAGGAGAGGCTCATT